>JABBWB010000914.1:0-11464 GCA_016628085.1 Suillus occidentalis
GTTCATCTTTTGAAACCTTATCTCGCCCGCGCTAACCATCCCTCCACAGCACCTTGAAAGTCTTCTGCAACGGCGAATCCACCTACTATTCCGGTCCCCGAAAGGCAGACGGTATCATCAGCTACGTGAAGGCTGATTTCCCTCACATTGACCACCCTCAATAATATGGAACTTGCTTTCGAGCTTGCCAGTCGTGCAAACCTCCCTGGCGCGGATGACCTCTACATCAAGCAGTACCAGCAATTATTCTCTAGTGGACAGTACAACAAGGCCACAAAAGTTGCTGTGAACTCTCTGAGAGTATGTCTCAAATTGTCGATCGTTCTCTTCTTAATATATGTTGCAACACAGGGTATCCTCCAGACTGCTCAAGTCATCGAGTCCTTCAAACAAGCTCCAGCGCCTCCTGGTGGATTGTCACCGATTTTACAGTACTTCGGCATCTTATTAGAGAAGGGTGAGCTCGACCACTTCGAGTCACTCGAACTCGCGCGCCCGGTGTTGCAACAGGGTTGGAAACAATTGCTCAAAAAGTGGCTCAAGGAGAACAAGGTGAGTTCATTCTTCTTTGTGTTTTGCTCATGCTGAAATTTCCTTTGAAGCTCACATGTAGCGAGGAATTGGGGGACATTGTGCGGTTACACGACATGACATTGGCGTTGAGCGTCTACCTACGACCGAACGTTCCCAACAAGGTCATTACTTGCTTCGCGGAGACTGGACAAACTGAGAAGATCGTCCTATCCTTGAAGAAGGTTGGTTACACGCCGGACTATATCTCTCTTCTACAGCATGTCGTGAGGACAAGCCCAGAGAAGGGGGCCGAGTTCGCAAGTCAGTTAGTCAATGACGAGAACGGGCCATTCATGGATATGGAAAGGGTAAGGCTAGTTCCTATCTATGTGATCGTCGACTCCTTATTTGTCATTCTCCTAGGTGGTCGACATTTTCATGTCACAAAATATGATTCAGCCCGCAACCTCGTTCCTTCTCGATGCATTGAAGGATAACAAGCCTGAGCAAGGCCATCTGCAGACTCTCTTGCTCGAGATGAATCTCGTTCATGCCCCTCAAGTTGCAGATGCCATCCTCGGCAATAAGATGTTCACCAACTACGATAGACCCCGAATCGCCAATCTTTGCGAGAAGGCAAACTTACCCCAACGAGTGAGTAACGTTTAATTGTGACCGCTGATCATGTCTCATTTATCTGTGGGAAGGCATTAGAGCACTATGAAGACCTAGCGGACATCAAGCACGCCATTATTCACACAGCGGTCTGCAGCTGGAGGTGAGCTTTCGATTTATTGTTTTCAACGGGAGGCGATAGCCTGACATTTCCCAAGTGGCTAGTGAACTACTTCAGTCGTCTAACAACAGAGCAGTCCATGTCATGCATGCAGGAGATGCTGCACGTTAACATCCGGCAGAACGGTTTACTTGCCTCCGTCACTGGGAATTTACCCATTGATGAGCTTGTGCATGAAGTTGAGCAACACACATCTTTTAAACCTTTCGTGGTCGTCAATATTTGTTACCTGTTCTATGGGTTCAATTTGTACAATATCTGATTCAATTGCGTCGAACTACCTCACTAGCACTAGCTATGACAGTATCGATACTTGGACTAGCCAGTAAATAAAAGACCGTTTGCTTCTTCAAAGTTTGACTCTGCACCTGCGGACAATGACAACTAACGCCAACATGACTGGCATCATACACTTGAACAGATGATCCATCATTTGATCATGAAGGCCTTGAAAATTTTGAAAGACCCAAAGAAGATCGAGAAAATTGACAAAGTTGAGAGGAGTGCGCTACCATCCCTTACATGCGGCATGTCACAACTGGGTTATATTAGTTATCCAGTGCCGAAAATACCTTCCCACCAGAAGGTCTTGAATAGCATTGTAATTGGACAGATAAATGCGCTAAATAATAACGCACAAAGTATTTGGGATAGGGCTACTACTACTCCTCATTGATCGCAAGGAAGGAACGACACAGATTTGTGGCTAAATTTAATAGTATTCTAGATTTGTTGACCAGTGCTCAAGGCACTTTCCATGGCAAGGCCTTGTATAACATTATAATTGAAACGCGGGATCAGGTGCGATGACAAAGCTCGAAATGATTGGCTCGGGTATGCTATCCCCCCTCATTTGCTACAAAGGCAGAATGACCCAGCATTGTCATGGTTCGTTCATGTTAAGCTAGATTTGCAAGCATACATGGGTATCTATGAACAACTCAAATTGCTAACAAGATAAAAACTAATATATGACGAAAGCAGGATTAAATCGTGTTATACTTCTCACGGCTACGATATCGAGGACTCATCAGTTCTCTGATGGGTTTGAGCAATTTCCTGAATATGCCTCCCCGTGGGTCATCTCGCTCATCGTAACTGCTACCGCACAAGAAGTATCAAACTCTGCGAAACGCAAACGAATCGACCCCCGAGCATCCCTCACCCATTGCCGAAGACAACGTGAATGACCTCGACGGATTCCAGGACGAATTTCTGCCCACACCCCGGCATATACCGCGTCAATCGCAGTTGCCGCAAATGACGCCTAAATGCTCTGCCCCACTGGAGGAGGAAGAGGAAGAAATTTCCCTCCTTGAGCCCCGCGCGAAACCCATCTCGGTGATGCAGCCCCCGCCCACTGAAGAACCTCCAGGTCCTAAGCCATGTCTTGTGGTACACAAGATGGAGCTCGTTAATCTTAAGAGTTACGCGGGTAAACAAGAGATCGGGCCCTTCCACAAGGCATGTTCCTTCTTATATTTAACGTGTGCTATGCTTAACTTTCGTGACGGGCAGTCTTTTTCATCAATCGTAGGCCGCAATGGTTCTGGGGAAATCAAACACAATCGATGCACTCCTCTTTGTGTTTAGTCACCGTCAGAGCAAGCTCTCGGAACTCATCCACAAATCTGTACGACATCTTGACTTGGATGAGTGCAGCGTGGAAGTTCATTTCCGCGAAAATATTAACCTCGTATGTTCCTTCACTGATCAAAGCCTGATCGAACTAAGTTACCCAACCTGCCCAGCCCGGGCCCGATGCATACAGTGTCGTCCCGAATTCCTCACTCGTTGTTGCTCGCACAGCGAACAAGTCCAACAGTTCTCGGTACACGCTTGACTCACGATCGTCCACCTACACTGGGGTCCAAACACTTCTTCAGGGACGTGGGACCGACCTCACACACAAGCAATTCCTTATCCTGCAGGGTGAAGTTGAGTCTATTGCGCGTATGAAGCCTAAAGGTACTTTCTGAGCATGACGACGGGCTGCTTGAATATCTAGAGGATATTGTTGGTACTGCTGCGCTAAGATCAAGATGAAGATGCGTGAGATTGCGGAGCACGAGGCGAACCTGGAGAAGGAAGAGAAGGTGCTCGAAGGGATCTGTGATGGCTTGAAGGGTGGGTCTATAGTCTCGCTGCACTTGACCCTACTTTTTTCATGGATCGGCAGACAAACCGCAAGTCTTTCACGAACAGATCAAGGCGAAGCAGAAAGAGCTACAGCCGTGGACTGCCAAGATTAATGTCAAACAGGCTGCAATTGACGTAGCAAGCTCTGAACGGGACGCACCTGCAAAGAAAGCCACAGGGCTCAAAGACGCCGTTGCGCAAGCGGAAGGACAGTCGGCTGAGTTGCAGGTAGAAGAAGAGGGCAAGGTGCTGTTTTAGTTTGCAAAGTGGGAAAGGTTACGCTAATGGAATGTTCAGTTGAATGAATCGAATTCCTCTAGGGCAAAAAAGGCGGAGGTACAGAAGAAGCTGGGGACATGCGAGGACAAGTTCAACGTAGGTCTGCGTGTATGCAGGGTGTGATCGACTCCGACGATATTTTTTTTGTCCAGGCTGCTCAGGCTGGCGTCCAGGAGCTTCGATCCAAGGCAACCTCCCTGCAGCAAAAGGCAGAGGAGGTTAGAGCATCCTAAGCAGCTAGCACATCGCAGCACAGAGTTTTGGATAGCTTAACGAAGCTCAAGCAGACTGGTCGGATTGATGCGCTCCACGTGTGGTTTAGTCCTCTGTGCACCCTTCCAATGACTTACACCTAATCTCACAGGGCCGTCTCGGTAGCCTAGGCACGATTCCAGACAAATACGATATCGCAGTCTCTATCGCCTGTGGCGCCCTTAACAACATGATTGCCGATAAGTTTCTGCGCAAGCAGAACAACATCGGACGGGCGTCGTTCATGGTGTTGGAGAAGCTCCCCACTGACAAACTCAACGAGCGTATAGTCACTTCCAAGGGTGTCCAGCGGGTATTTGATCTCATCAAGCCAAAAGATCCCTGCTTTGCATCTGCGTTCTATAAAGGCGTTGGGAACACCCTTGTTGCCAATAATTTGGACCAAGCAAACAGGATTGTATTTGGAGGCTCGAAGCGCTGGCATGTCGTCATGTTTCGTTTGCATGATCAGTTGCAGGGGATGTGATACTCTCAGGCTGCGCTAAGCGCTTATTCCACATTGCTCTCTTCAGTACTCACAAAGGAATCTATTAGACTATCAGCCAAGTTGTCGACTCAGTATCCTATTAACAGACTACATATCGCTGCTTTCGCCGGCAATGACTCATCAGGTAAGAAATCGGTCAGATGGGATGACTATCTAAAAAACGTCTTCGCAGTCCCTTAAAAGCTGCCAAGACTCACCCTCAGAACTTGAACTCACGACCTACTTTAACAGCATCGGCAGCGGCGCGGAACGTTTGAGATTCACTCTCTCCCGTTCACCATGACAAGGTGTGTTTATTCATTTCATATTTGATATGCACATGATGTGCGTTCGGGTGGGGCGACGTCTGTCGGCTCTCCGGCTAAAATCAGATGTGTGGAATGGCGTATTAGGTGTCATGTTATCCCGCGATTGGAAAGAGAGCTATGCCAGATTTTTCGTCAGCTGGGCAGCTGGTGCAAAAACAGGTCAGTGAACTCTGATTCTTGGGGAGTAGTTTTCCGTGCGACAGTGCACAAAGCGGTGTTACTACAGTCATCACGTCCGCCACTCACCGGGTTGAGTGTGTGCCGGTGTCCCGCCCAAGTGCGGTCGCGACGATTCGTTGTATCAACCAGCATCTCTCAAGACAGCCGCATCATGTGATTGTTAATGCTGGGAGAGAGCGGGCGGGAATTTGCAGATGTGACACAGCACCACGAGGACACGTTTTGGATGGGCACTCACGCGAGGGCCAAATACCTTAGCATAGTCTACGTCAACGTCAATTTGTAGTAGACACTCAAGGAAAAACTACTCGCCTCGATATGGTGTGATTTTGAGAACCGAGAGACGGAATTTCTTTTACGAGGGCAGGGCCCGGAATATAAGACATTTTGTTTTTAATTTCCGGCGCGGCTGATGGACATCCTGCAATGCTGCGCCCTCTCCGTCCGGGGCGCTCGTTCTAGGGCACGGAACCATTGATATTCAGGTCCCCCATGGGTTACGATCGGTCACATCCGTCACTTTCGTGACGGGACCGAGCGCCACCACCTCCCCACAGTATTTATGTATATTTATGTTTGGGAGCGTGGGCAAAACGACCAGATAGCCTAGATAGCCCTATTGGCCTTGCCTTACTGCAATCGAGTCCCTTTTGGACCGATATAACTTCACGGATGCCTTCCTCTGAAGACCCGATGCGAGAGCTAGCTGTTCAGCTCTGCGTAATCATTAAAATTGCCCGCTCATTGCCTCCCACCGTCGACAAAATGTTTATGGCAAAGCTTTGTGGTCGAATAGTGGTAAGTCAACTGGGTCATCTGACACAACTCACCGACCCCTTTGTAGTCAGATTCCATGAAACTTTCTCCCGATCTCGCGGCCATCCCGCCGATTCTGTTGTCGTGCGCGATGGGGTTATCTCCCTGCACCAAAAAAGGCCAAGATGGCCGCGGCGTCGAAATCGTCCGGGTTCCAGACTGGGGGGCTATCGGCTACGATGATGATCGGATCTTGCAACATCCACAACACCAGAAGGCTGTGGCATGGATGGCCGATATAGGTCCAACGAAGAATACTGAGGCGGTGAAGGTGCTTGAGGGCGGTGTCGATTGGCAGGCAATACTTCGCGATCGGCGGGAGTCACTGGGGCAACACCAACATGCGGCGGGGGCAAGCACGAGCCATCAACTATCGAAGGAGGTAACAGTAGAGCCGGTGGCCGCAACACACGTGCGCAAGCCTCGAAGCTTTGGTCCTGCGACAAAGCACACAGCGAACGGGAAAGGCCAAGGAATTGAACAAGAGAAAGAGGGTGCGGAGCTGCGCAAGGATAATGACGAAGAAGTGGTGGCAACGAATATTCCGCAGCCCCGGTCTAACGAGAGGGGTAGGAAACGTAGGCGGGCGAGCTATGCGGGTGCGGAGTACGTTGAGACTTCGGATGATGATTTTCAGATGGAGGGGGTGGCGGGATCATCAAATAAACCTTCTGGCACGATTTTCGTCTCTAGGACGCCAGCGGCAAGTCCTCCATCTCAGCCCACCTTAGAGCATGCTGAATAGAAACACAGGTCTCTGAGGTTGTTCGCGATGATCAGTGTGCCCCATGTAAACAGCGCGGGTTGAATTGCACTCCCGTATATAGCACGAAGACAGGACAAAGGCTCACTTCCTGTGCATCATGTCACCATAAAAAACAGAAGTGTTCTTACGACAGCGAGCCAGACACTGTCGCAAGGGGTGAAAACCCAGCAAGATCTCGCGCCAAGTCAGTCCTGAGTACGAAGCGGGCAAGGTCGCCGGCTGCATCTAGCCCCACATCGAAGGCGGCCCACCCATCGCCACCCCAAAGCCACCGGAGCATCAACATGGGATCTCCCGAAATCCGTATGTCCTTACCGGCATACCATGAATACTGCTTTCACTGATCATTTAATAGTCAGATCCATCCTCAAGCCGCCATCCACGTCGCCCATCCCGGGCAAAGCGGGTGCGACCACACGTCCGATGGAGGAGCGGATGAACAATTTGGAGGATAGCTTAGCCAAGGTCTTTCACGCCATCGGTCAGCTTGGGGGAGAACACGAGTCCAATAGACAGAAAAACATCCCCCAACACCCCACCTTTCCCATCCCGCCTATCCCACGCGCCCTATCTCCACTGCCTTCCGGGTCCCATCCGTCCGGACACTTATCATCCCCACCAGTTCCCACCAACATAGCAGAGCCCCCAGCATCACCCGATGATGCAATGGATTTCGGCCTTGGGTAGATCGCAGAGCTGTGGATTGAGGGTCCTGATAAGGGTTTCAGTCTTTCCCATCCACTTTCTGACTATTCGCTTCACTTTTGACAGTCTCGTCCGCATGCCCTTTTCACCCTGTCATCTGCTTTCGTATCATCCAGTCCCCCCGCTCACTAATTCCTGATTTGTATCAGTTTCGCCTGCCCCATCCTGTTTGTGATGTTACAATCCCATGTTGTCTGTTGTCGTCCGCTGTTGTCACAATTCAATGTATTTAAATCAGAACGAAGAATACGCTGAGATCGAGTGAACTATGACTGAGACAACGAAAGCCCGATGTCCCCATAGGAAACCCTGCTAATATATGTGATTTACTCTAGTCCGCTGTGAGGAGCTCAGGAAACCCAAACTGCTCATCGACCTGGCCCGCCCGGCTTATTCGCGCTGTTTGCAAGGCGATTCCGGCGTGCCCACATGCAGACGGCGCATCTCGTGTTTTCCATTTATGTTGGTTTTGTGCACCTTTATATACGCGTACCCGTGCAATAATGCACCTGCTTGATTTCGCTTAATTGTCCGAAAATGATCGAGAGCGCCCACCCATCCTGCCGTAAATTCCGCTGCTGGCGCGCGGCGGGCTCTTTACCGCCACTTTTCCGTTCGGCGAAAAATCGCGTTTCTAACTCCCTTGCCTTAAAATTCTGTTTTGACTGTAGCCTTACATTCTAACTACTGTCCATATTACTCTGGTTTCTCCTATGAGGCATGTAGGCTTTTCCTTTCAATTAAATATTGCAATGCGCCTCACACGGGGGGTGCAACCCAAACCACTGTGGGAAGTGAGTAAGTGTGAGAAACACTGAATGACAGATCCCAGTGTTGTAGACACTGGAAAAAAAACCCGTTATTTTCAGCGTTCACTTGGCCAGTGCTGTCAGTGATTAAAACACTGACTTCTTTTTCAGTGTTCACTCGGCCAGTGCTGTCAGTACTTAAAACACTGAATAGCTTGCATCAGATTATGTTATAAGGTATTGTCTTCGTCTTTTTTTTCCAAGTCCACGCGAGTTAGATATATACTACTTCTTATTATGATTTGTAAAGGCCTTATGGCTTAATGGGTTGTATGTCAGCTGGAATGCTCTGTGGTGTTTCCTGAGCTTGGGAGGTTATGAGTTCAACCCCACTGAATTGTATTTTTTAATTTGTGAATTTATTTGTGGAACTCAATACCATTAATGTCAGTGTTTTTGACACTGAATTCTGGCATAACTCAACTTTTAGTTCTGACTATGACTGCGGTCATAATGCACAAAACCCTGAAAGTCAGTATTTTGAACATTGACTTTCAGTCTATGTTCCTAACTTGCGAAGTGTGATCAGGCAAGAAACGAGTGACATTGCGAAATGATGGTGACTAGCTAAGGCAAAGGTAACACAAGTAAGCAAAGGGAAATTATGCTAATGATTGTTTTTGGGCAAAGCCAGCAGGGCTTTCGACCGAAACACGGAGGGGGCAAGAAACAAGCTGAGATACCCAAAATGTAACAGGAGCGGAATGATGCATCTAGTGAGAGCTTGAGACTCGACACCCATAGGAAGTGAGTGACGACTTACCAAAGTCCAAGGAAATTATGGCAATGCTAAACATGTGAACGGTTCAAGGATGGGGTTGTCTTGCAGGTAAGGAGCCAGTACCACTGCATGCTGTCTGAGGTACAGTATGAAGGCATCACTATTCCAGCGTCCCATAGCTTTGACACTTTCAAAAGGAACACCTCATAAGAGGTATTCGAGTGTTCCACCGATCTGAATCCCATGGCCTTTCAAACCTTCTAGCCCCAAGCGATCTCCTGCCATCTGCAGACACTTGAGAAACTCTCCTCGTTTTAGTGGTCTTAAGCCTCCAGGATGATGCCAGCTAAAGAGATGGGCTGATGGTGGAGGGTTATTGATGACAAGGTGCTGCTGTAAGGCTGCTTTGGGGTCTGCTGGTCCTGATTGCTCCACCCAGTACACATCTTCACTGTCTAACGATGTCTTAGTGCAAGGTAAATGAAAGACAGTGACCTTGAAGCCGTTCCTGTCTTCTTCTTGTTGCATGCAGTCTACCCTTAGATGAACTTGAGGGTTGTCACGAAAGTTCTGAAGGGAGGTGATGGTAAATTCTCCTGTTCGTGCAATGGTGAAGAAGGATGTAGTTAGACAGGCGAAAACTGCTGTGCGTGTAAAGGATGGTCTAGGTCCAGAGTGGAGCGGATGGTAGTGATGATGTCCACTGTGAAGGCTGCTCATTTGGGACATTTGGATGTTGGCAGCACCAGCCGTTTGGCCCCTTCTAAGGCTAGCGTGATTTTGCCCTGTTGTACGAGCCAGGATTGACCGTGAAGCAGGTGCCATGCACAGATTCTGTAGAAGTAATTGGCTAGAGTCTTGCCCGAGTACATTCCTGCACAGGAGGCAATGAAAGCTAGGAGTAGGATGGATGAAGCTGGGCACCATTGTTCTTCCAATATCCCCTGAGAGTCGCAGAACACATGGAATACCAGAAGTCCCGATCCATATGTCTCCCATGTGCTCGTTGTGTGTGAGTGGCTCAGTACTGTGATGATCCTGTCAAGGTCAACCTCTGAAACACTGATGGGACAACCCAAGCTGTTGAGTCTGGAGCATGATGACATGGGTACCCAGAAACGAAGTCGTTCGCAAGTCAGACAGTGAGGATGAAGTGGGGAAATGCGTGGAGTTAATGTTGCGGGATATGGGTGTGGTTGAGCGTGTGTGTGAGTCAATGAGAGTGGGTTTGAACCTGCAAAACGGGAGGGATTAGTCCCGCCAGGTGTCTCGGTAACGGATGAGTTCCTCTCCCCAGTTCCAGTCCTCTGACCCGTCCATCTCCTCCCCATTAGTTCTATGATGGCTGTGGACAGTGTTGTTGGGCGGTGAGACGGACAAGTCTGCATCAACGAGGTGTTTAGATAAGTCTCCTGGTAGTGCGACCGGGGGCAAGAGAAAACACCGTGGTGGGAAAATACCCCTGGAAGGGCCATCTCCAGGGTTATCGGTGCTTGGAATGTACTTGAGGTGGAAGCTGACGAGGTTGTCAAGCTGCTCGAGACATTGGTGGATGCGTCTGAAAACGAGGTTGGTCTCGCAGTTACGACTTCGTCCTGTCTTCCATCCAAGCACAATGCCCTGGTTGTTGCAAAAAACGCGGAAGTGGGAGGGTGCATTGTTGTCGACGAAACTGTCAAGGATGGTGATAACAAGGAGCTCAAAGCTGATGGCTTCGGCCCAACCAATGTCTCATTGTCCATTGAGTGAACTCCATCCAGGCCAAAGAGTCCAGGCCTGCCAATGCCCATTGATAACAATTGCAACTCCGACGGATGTGCTCGCGTCTGAGAATGCGCGAAGATCAATGAGGGATGGGGGTTGGGGGATGGAACATCTGACGTATGGTTTGGAGAGTGTCCTCTCCCACCAGTTGAGATCCTCCTCAAGGTGTTTGATGGTGTGGTGTGGCATGAAAGGACTATTACTGCAGATTCTGAGCATGGTCTCCATTGCTGTGAGGTACGCTCTTCCTGTGGGTACCACCAAGCAGGAGTGCAGCAGTTTTCCATACAATCATTGTATGTCGAGAAGGACGTGTGTGACATGGGATCACCACTCTGCAATCACAGCGAGATATTTCATTTTCTTGGCTGCCGAAAGTTGGACTGTGAGTTTCACCAGATTCCACATGAGCCCCAGGTATAAAACCATGAGGGCAAAAACTGTGTCTTTGGTGGGCTCCCAAGGGGAAGGAGACGTGATTGATGTCCATGAAGCTGAATAGGAATTGGGAGTCGATTTCTGAGCGTGGGGATGATGACGAAAGATCTCGAAGAGGGAAGGAACATTCTTCGGCGTAAACATCGAAGGAGCCATCCTTGTGTACTGTCCCTTTGAACCACAAGCGCTCTCCTGACTGGAGTTGACCATTGGGTGCCAGAGCTGCTTGAGCATGTGCTCGAGAGACATTGTAACTCTCCAGGTATTCGCACCATATACGAAAGAAAAGATGATCGTCCACCCATTTAACCTTGGGCCCAAGGCCCTCTGCACATAAAATATCAATACCTGCATCAGTAATGTGTCTGTAGACACCAGTGGAAGGCCCCATACCAAAGGAGACACAAGTGTCTGCGCAGAAGTCTCCTCCTGGAAGACGAACAACTGCAGCCGGCCATTGCAAGTGATGC
>JABBWB010000915.1:0-11463 GCA_016628085.1 Suillus occidentalis
GTAATTCAGAGGTGTCGTTGGGGATAGCGGAGTAAATGCATTTCACTAAGCAGTATTTGAGCATAATGGAACCGAATAACATTCGGTACCCAGGGCTTGGAGTAACAGTGACGGCGCAACAGCCGACCCAGATTTGCTGCTGCAAGAGGCTTAGGCTGAAATTCCTTAGGTCAGGGGGGCGTAAGGAGCGTGCGCCGTGCAGAAAGGTTTTATTATTGACCAGTCTAGGCAAAAACTGTCAATACCCCAGAATCAAATTTTTATTTATTCGGCAGTGACGCTTCCATTAAATTGAGAAGGAATGCCCACAGTCGATTTCCGAGGACCAACAGAGCAGATTATCGTAGCCTTTCATGTCCGGCAGCGATTTATCAAGGCGGAGCTCGGTCCATTGTTGCTATCAGAAATCAGAAGCGTTCGCAGATTTCCGCAGTATTTGAAACGCGGCTAGCGCCTCTGTTGAGCATTGTCGACGACGAGCGGATTTATGATGCACTTGAAGCGAAAGCCATAAAGGATTTCTTTACGCTGCGCCGTGCGAGTGCCACGATATGGAAACCACTAGCAGGTTGTATGATCATCCGAGTCTTGTCTGCTGCCTTATGTAAATGTGCTTCTGAAACAAGTCTAGTGACGCGGACACGCCGTGGCCATCAAAACCATATTGAGTGCCTCGAATACGTACGCGTTCGATTCCGACTTCGCGAGAGCGCAGGCCAGCTGAGTAGTGTGTTGCTGGCAATGTGCATACGATGCAACGAAAACAGGTAGACAACTGACGGGATAAAAGCTGATAACATGAGGCAGTTTGGGGTATACAAGGACTTGGGGGCGGAAAGACGTGTTAAAGCGGCGCACCCGTGACACGTCAATATATAGTTGAGTTTTCATTCTTCGGGTATTGACCGCTTTTATGTATGTGACTCGCAAGGCACGAATCTTCTTTCATATTGCATGGCTTCGCTGTCATACTCATTGAGCTCGCGATCTTTGTGCACAGCATCTCTATCCAAGTGCCCGTGAGGGCGGCGGCGGTTTCTGTTGGGCTTTGGCAGCGTCAAAGCTGGCGGCACCGTAGGTGTTGTTGGGGATGTCGATATTGAGCATTGGTTTGGTAAGGGAGTGGCGCGAACATGACAGAAGTGGCAGCGCAGAATAGACACGCGCGAAGGCGGTGAACCTCGACGAGCTACACACTCGAGTAGGATGAATCCGTTGCACGTTCCAATAGGTCTAGGTCTCTTTCAACGTTGAGCGCGCTGATTGACGCTTATACTAGCCAGTGTGACTCTTCTGAGTCCGGACTATCTTTGACTTTCAATTCAAGTTGATTTTGGCAAGTTTTTACGTCAAAGGGCGTGCGGGGGCCCGTTCTCGACAGAATAAGAAGGCTGGCTCCATGACCTCGTTCGAGATGAGTTTTTGAAATTTGTGGTGTGCCACCCGCATCACAATTTTATCGGGCTGATGGGCCATTCAAAGATCTCCTTGGCATGATCTTGGCGTAAATTCATTGCAAGACCATTGACTTGCTGACCTGGGGAAGTTTGCGCAATGTCGTTTTGAGTAATCTCGCTTCGCTGGTAGGTCAGGCTGTTACGGTGCCTTCCGTTGGCCTCGATGTCCATTTAATGTGTGATGTGGCACCCATCTGATTGCAGGGATTGTGTTGATATCGTGTTGATGCATACTACTGCCATATATTTCCGGGTAAGCCACCTGTATAATTGTCTGGTTGTGTATGCTAATCACCGCTGGCCTCCCATGCGAGGTATCGACAACTCATTAATGCCACCATCTCCAGATCCCCTTCGCAGAGAATGTGCTCCCTACTCCTAGGTGAAAACGAAATGTCGTATTCATTCATCTCTATCATGAGTACCACTCCTAGCTGCTGTTAATATGGTCAATCGCTGAATCACCTATAAATATTGAGCTCTGTATCGTATCGGACCTTTGTCTTCGTGTCCGCTATTGCTGTTCTAGTAACTTGGGTAACCTTCTTTCTATTGGGTCTGCCTGCCGATAATTGTCCGGGCATACTAGGTTATCCTGGGCTTGACTCTCGCCGCATCGGATACGCTGAGTCTCGGTCACTGGCAACGTAACATCAAATAGTGACCATTTCTGTGTCATCGCATTCGAGTGAGTAGTGATCCCGGAGATAATCTTTGAGGCTTGACGAACCTAGAAACTACTAAACTCCCGTGCTTTGGTATGGTCTCCCCTCTGGCTGCGGCTTCCTCACAATGATTCCGAATTTCCAAGTGCTGGTCTTCGACTTGCTTTGTGAGCATCACCAGACCTCCACTTGACCGCGGAAACGTAGGCGAAGCTCCCGTGACATACCTGCCTGACATGCGAAGCTCATAAATTGCGACATTAGCCTGAGAGCACGCGAGCCGCCTTCCTTCTCCCCGCGGGCCGCGCGAAATTTTGGTACTAAACGCCAGCGAGATTCGTCAACACATAGCTCCGCATGGCAATTCTGTGTTGGTGTGGAGGTACATAGAGTGCTGTCGGATTGAGGCTATCATGTATCACTGCTGGGATACAGTGGTCAGCATAAATCATATTTTGACTTTAAAATGCCTCACCCGCACGCATCAGAGTGTGATGATGCGATCTGTGGCTTCACTTGAAGAAACAAGGTGTCGTTGAACGTTTTTGACAACGAAAGGGTGAGCAAGATGAGCTTGAGATAACCTGTTTTTGGAATTTCCATCTATTCAAGTCCTGACCCTATGAACGTCGAACGTCGAACCCGACACCATGGCTTTATACTCCCCGCGGCGCCGGTCCACGAAAAAGCTTCGAGATAGCTGTTTTCGAAATTCGCCTGTATAACCTGTTTAACCCCTGTTCAACAGATCTCCAGCCTACATGGCTTTTTACTCAAGTGATTATATCATGTGATGACAGGCGTGACATACGTATTTTACAATGTCGTTTCTCTGCACCCAGGGTTGGTTACTTCGCCTGTTCGCTTTCACTCTGCGAATAACGATTTGCTGCTAGCGATACTGTATCGTAAGGACTTAATTTGTCAAAATCGTGCTCTAGTATAGTAGTATCATGACATATACGTACGAAATAGCAGTAACAGTCATGCACACAAGACACGTGAGCGCTGGGGTCTTGAATTGGCAGCTGGCAGTCAAGGTACCCTCCAGGTTATGAAAACCGAGAGGGTATCCACCAAAAAAAACACTGCCCCTATGTATTCTCCTCGGACAGATTCAAGTCGCAAAGTTCTGTTCTTTCAGTGCTGTGTACCAATTTGAAACTGAAACGCGTTCTATGCCGGTAGCCATATAGTAGAGGAAACGAGTTATCTGCGACCAAGCGCAAAAAGCTTTAAATGAACTATAAACCTAATCCACGGCTGACGTGGCTAGTAAATTTTCCCAGGACTGAGATGGTTCTCTTCTTGTGTTCCAATATTAGTAATACTACTAGACCAGTGTGTATAGCGCCATGGGTTCTCTTGATGGCGCTTCCGCTATCACATTTTCGTATTTATTCAGCTCACGCTCGTTCCATATTACAAACCACCCATCGTCTCCAATTTAGAAATCATCGTGCTCTTGCTATGGTTGCTCATGATTGGCAGAGAGTCGAGAGCCATGCGGATGTCCCTACTTACACGCTTTTCACCAAACCAATAGAGAAGTCCCAACTTGACGAGCGAGAGTACAGGTTAATCAAGCTCGAAAATGGCCTCCTAGCCATGTTGATTCAAGATGCAAAGGCCGACATCGCTGCCGCAAGCTTAGATGTGGCAGTCGGTCACTTGTCAGACCCGGTGAGTATGTTTCTCGGAGGATCGCAGACATCGTGTTGTGTGTCTGCAGTCTGGAGGATGGCTACGAAGAGATGCTAGTTCTAGCATCTCTCCTCGTTCGGAGTGATGGAGATCGGGAACTTTTGCTAATGAAAAGCTTTACAGGATGATATCCCCGGCCTTGCTCACTTTTGTGAGCACTTGCTATTCATGGTATGAGCATTTCTTGTCACAAGTGCTGGCCGAGGGCTGACCAACATTTTTATAGGGTACTGAACAATTTCCGAAAGAAAACGAGTACTCCGAAGTATGTACCATGGGTTACCCTGCGACATTTTACTGACTCACCCTGAATTATAGTATCTTTCCAAGAACAATGGCCATTCCAATGCATATACTGCGCCGGCCAACACCAACTACTATTTCCGTGTCGCTACCTCAGCGCTCCCTGGAGCGTTAACGCGCTTTTCCGCGTTTTTCCACAGCCCTCTCTTCGCGCCCTCGTGTACTACGAGGGAGATGAATGCAGTCGACTCAGAGCATTCCAAGAACCATCAGGCGGATCCGTGGCGCGTGTTCCAGTTAAACAAACATCTTACCAAGGAAGGTCATCCGTGGAGCAAGTTCGGCAGTGGCAATCGCGAGACGTTAAGCGCCGCCGGGAGAACATTCAAAGCGGCGAGCAAGCTAAACGGGAATGGGGTAAAGAACGGGGCACATATTGTCGTGGATAGAAGTGTGCCGGTATCACCGATTTCATCTAATGGGAGTTTAGCGTCCTCGCCGCTCCCTTCGCGTATTCCATCGCCAGTCCCGTCCAATACCTCTGCGAGTAGTGAGAATGAACCAGACGGCGGTGTCGTCGGGCGTGAGACCCGCAGACGGTTAGTTGAGTGGTGGAATAAAGAATATTGTGCAGGCAGAATGAGACTTTGTATCGTTGGAAAAGGTATGTCGCCGTTTCTGTTGCGAGTGATTACATTGTCACCTCGACTGTAGAGCCGCTCGACGCGTTGGCTGACATGGTCTCGACCTTGTTTACACCGATCAAGAACCGAGAACAAGATCCACTGCCCATAATTCCTGACCATCCATTTGGCCCGAACGAAATGGGAGTAAGCTCAAGTCTTGTTGCTGGTGATATGATTTATTGATATAGAAACCTATCAGACCTTAGTTTCCGTTCAGACCGTCAAGGCTTTCCATGCTATTGAAATCTCGTTTCCTCTAGCTTGGCAGTCGCCGCTTTGGCGGTACAAGCCTGCACATTTTATTTCACACTTTACTGGTCACGAGGGCCCTGGTTCGCTGTTTTCATACATCAAAAACAAGGGGTGGGCGACATCGCTCAGCTCGGGTCCTCAATCCCTCGCACGAGGCTTCGAAATGTTCAAATTCACCATTCATTTGACCAAGCTTGGCTTTGAGAACTACCGATTGGTGGCACTTGCAGCATTCAAATACCTCTCCTTGTTGCGGTCCTCTGCATTCCCAAAGTGGTACCAATCGGAACTTGTGAAAATTGCGCGCACGAAATTCCAATTTGCCACGAAGGAAAATGCGGAGAGTTATGCGGTTTCGCTTTCCGAGAGGCTGGGAAAGCCTGTCCCACCTGAATTGGTGCTGCGCGGGGCGGTCATCCCATGTGAATGGAATTCTGAAGACGGAGAGCAAGAAGTTCGTGAGATATTGGAAGATATGCGTATCACAACGGGCAGGGCAGTGCTCATGGCAAGGAAAGAGGAGCTCGAGCGCATTTCAACGAATGAACACTGGGAGCACGAGAAATGGTATGGTACGGGATACAGAGTAGAGCGATGGGACCCATCGTTTGTTGAACAGGCAAGTCAGGTTTCACCGCGGCATTCGGCAGATTCATTGACAAACCGGTGACTAGGCTGAGGGACCCAATGACATCACAGAGCTGTACCTCCCAGGCGCGAACGAATTCATACCCACCAACCTAGAAGTAGAGAAACGTGACGTCCTTGAGGTATGTTATGACTACACATGCCGATGTTCCTGACTGTCTGACACGGTTGGTCACTTACAGCCCGCCAAACGCCCATACCTTATTAAACAGACGCCAATGGGGTCCGTGTGGTACAAGAAAGATGACCAATTCTGGCTTCCAAAGGCGTCGCTCGTACTAGAACTTCGCAGGTATGTTCTTTGGACTACCATTAGTATGAGGCTGTGGACTTATTGTCAATGTAGCTCAGTTGCAGGCTCGTCTCCGCGTGCCGATACCATGACACGGTGAGCTGCCTTGCAACCCATCTGTTTGATCTGACGATGATGTTGATCCAGGCTTTTTGCTGACCTTGTAAATGATTCGCTACAAGAATTTGCATATGACGCCGAACTCGCCGGACTTGTCTTCCACTGTGGCTCACACCATCTCGGGCTGATGGTCACTCTAGATGGGTACAACGAAAAGTTGCCTGTCCTTGCTCGTCGCGTTTTGGAAACTGTGAGAAGTCTACAAGTCCGCGAGGACAGATTAGCAGTTTTCAAAGAAAAGGTCATTGCTTCATGTTATATTTCCTCGACACAAGGGGGCTCACTATGGTCAAATAGGTTAAGCGAGACTGGGAAAATTTCTTCATGGACCAGGGTTACCGACTATCGGACTATTATACACAATACATGCTCACTCATAACACTTGGACTATCGCAGAAAAGCTGCAGGAGATATCTAGTGAGTGACTATACTTTTGAAGAGGACTAATTTAACACCCGACTATGATAGACGTCACGCAGGACGAGTTGCAGAGACACATCAATGACTTTTTAGCGCGCCTGAGCATTGAGATATTGGTAACCGGCAACATGCATAAAGACGTGCGCATTTTTTATGGCTGATAATTGAGTCGATCGTAATCAAACATGACTTTAGGAAGCCATTAGTTTATCAGAGATGGCGGAAAACGTCCTAAACGCTTCCCCAATATCGGCGGACGAGACTGCTCAACGCGCGCTCATCCTGCCAGAAGGCAAGTTCAGTACATCATGCGGCGAGGGTGCGATTAATCTTGAATTTGACAGGTTCCAATTTTATCTGGAAATCGCATATACCCAACCCGAACGATTCCAATTCATCTTTGACTTATTATCTTCAATTTGGAAGTTCCACCGATGCCCGCTTGCGTACGACTACTTTGCTCCTTATACACATCATGTCGGAGCCAGCTTTCGACATCCTTCGGACAAAAGAACAACTTGGTTATATTGTCTTTTGTTCAGAACTCCAACTGTCTGGAGCATCGCTTCTAGGACTGCGATTGGTGGTGCAAAGTGAACGGAACCCTGCATACTTGGAGCAGAGAGTGGAAACATTCCTGGACACTATGAAGAGTAAAATCGAAGATATGGAACCTGATGATTTCGAGCAATTCAAAACTGGCCTTCAGCAAAAGTGGACTGAAGTCATCAAGGACTTGAGGAAGGAGCGCGCGAAATTTTGGGAACACATCGATTCAGGGTACCTTGACTTCCTAAGACGTGTGTTTCATTTATTTGCATTTCTTGAAGCTTCCACCTGACAAGGCTCTAGGTTACAATGATTCGGACCTGCTGACAGGCATTACCAAGCACGACGTCCTGGAACTATTTCTCTCTCGCGTTCATCCCTCAGGAGTCAAAAGGTCTAAACTTTCCGTCCAGTTACAGTCCCGAAAGCCGCGGCCACCGCGAATCAGTGCCACTGCTGTCAAGGCCTTCGAAGCTTTGGTTACAGCTGAAACCACACTCGCCGACCCTTCAGGGTGGAAAGAGGAAATGGCTGATGAGAATCCTTTTGCGACGCAATTTGTCAAATACTGGCAGGACGCACTCAGCGGTTTCGACAATTATCAGGAGTTGATGGAGAAAATCCCCGGGTTGATGATGCAGTACCCAGTTGATGAAGAAGTACACCACATACGGACCGCGGGGGCGACTTTCGTTGAAAACGTTAAAGACTTCAAATCAACCCTTGAAGTTACAGAGCTTCCGCAACCCCTGGTGGAATGGGGAGACCTACCCCTCGCCAAGCTTTAAGTATTATCGATGTTGCTCTCTTATGTTCTGGCCATGTATTAATTTGTATTTACTACTATTCTGACAATGGTTCTTGGATGTGAGTAATGTCAACTGTGCGATTTGAGCTGCTGAAGCAAATATTCCACCTACTCTGCGACCTTGTACTTCGGTGACTAATTTTCAATGTTAATATTCTCAGGCTTTCATCAGGCGGCCAGGCCTGGTGGCCACTGGATGTTCTGAGTCAAGGGAAATATCTCCTTAAAATGGCGGGCCTGTATGATAGTCACACGCGCACACACGCAGATGAATGGTCGTTAACTGATAGTACCAGGCTTTGTGGGACGAGGTTCAGCTTATGACTTAATTGCACCCATCGCTCACCACTGCGTGCGGCAGTGCTGCTGGACTCCTAGTGCATCGCTGGCTCGAACAGCGCGCAGCCTCTGACCCGACAGCCCTTCAAGTTCTTGAAGCTTAATAAGATCAGGCTCAGCATCAGAGATCTCACTTCAAATACTTTTTTATCCATCTGGTCGGTATAAACCCTCGAATCAATTATGGCACTTCCGGCGGTGAAAGTTTATAAATGATAACTGAACAACCTCCCCATGAGGGCCTCGCCAATGAATCACTTGGATAATAAACACAATATTTCCACCGTGAGACACACCTAACGTCGTGGGGAGATGTTACCCATGCATGCGAGAGCGTAGTGTTCGCCTACTCGACTCGGAGCAGCGCGAAAATGGCTCAGTAGTCTCTAATACTGTTCACGCATGTAGCAAACCGTTCTCAGTTGCAGTAAGGCTGTGTATCGACTTATTTAGTATATTTTTAGAGTTTGTAGACGCATGGACAAATACGTTTGGGGATATGTAGCCTGAGGCTGTCATTTGTCTTCTACCACCTTCAACCGCTACAAAGGAGCATACTTACACGTTATGAAACTGGCTCATGTCCAGCTGTCAGTGCCAAGTTTGTAGGATGAGGATCGTGTTACCAGCAAATATCTCTTTTCGTTATAACATCCTCGCTGAAATTGCAGCCTTATCAGGATTCTTCGATTTCTTTCACCCACCCCTGACGCCCCAACTGCAATAGTACGTGTGGCAAGTCGTCCCAGGCCGTTGGCTACGGCTGTACAGCTTGCGGAAGTGGGATGAGTCTTTTCGTTCATGACCATGCTGGATCATTCATCGTAGATTCTTAAGAGGCCAGTACTACAAATCTGCGAGTGCTACTTGTTCAACCTCAAGTTTAACTGACACCTGAACCGCTCCTCAGGTGAGCACTCAGGCTGAAGGCGGTCCCGATCCATGTGTGGAACCCGTTTGCCATGGCTACTTCTCAAGTTAATGACCCCGAATGCCATTCATTCACTATCTTTGAGCGCTTCACGACAAACAAAGTTTGTTGATTGGCAATACCAGGTTTGACATCCCGTGTGATGTTCTCCAAGTAAGATTCGCTGGGGTTTTTTGTGTCAAAACGATGGCAAATACAAAAATTTCGTGCCTCGGTGATAGAAAGTGCATTACCTCAAACCCAAGATCTTGCTGGAGCATATTCTTATTTTCAGCTGCTGAACGAACTTGCAACGTCACCCAACCCAATCGACGGGACATAGGTTTGACTTCAATTCATCGGTGCGGTCCACCGGGTATCCGCTGCCTCACTTCCGTTTATGGGTGACCAGCATGTCTCATACCCATCCTTCCGTTGTGGGTCTTCGAGGTAAGCGATTAGTCGATTCATGTGCTGACAAGCAGCTTAAACGCATATCAAGTATCCGTGACTATAATTCATACGTGCACCATTGTCCTAACTCTTGGCGAATCTGTATAAAATATTTCATCGATGTTGGTGGTGGGAGGATATGTGGGCGGCCATTGCGCTAGCAGCCGTCACCACCAGTGGGTCTCGGTCTGGATTTTTTCTTCAACAACGATGGGTATGTCGCCTCAAACTCGTGTATGCTCCAAGAACATTCGTCAACTTGTTCAGACTTGCAGCCATGGGATGGTCCCATTATAGCGTACTGGCTCCTGATGATCAACTTCACCATAGGTCTTTGGTGAGTTGCTCGCTTCCTTTGATAATGATGTATTAATTATGCGAATACAGGTCGTCTCGGTTGAGCATGATATGTTCGATTGTAAGACTATCACCGCCCACAAGAATACGAACCGTCGCTTGTTGCGCAGCAGCAGCTTTCGGAGCAATTGCTATCGCTCTTCTCATCCATAAATGCTGGTTCTGTGCTCGATATAACGACTGGGAAACAATCGCTCCACTCAGTTGCTCTCTGGCGCCTTCTATAGGCATCACACAGGTCATCTGTAAGTAGGAAGAGAAGCGATTCATGCTGTAGTTGATCTGCTACTCTCTAGCGGACTTTCTGTCTGACATGACACTGGTGGTTTTACCTGCTCGAATATTGCATCAGGTTAAGCTTCCACGGAACCACAGAATATTGATTCTCTCAGTTTTATCCTGCAGTCTCATTACCACGTTGCTGAGTATCGTGCACGCTGTTTTTTTCATTCAGGCCGATCCCATCTTGAAGATTTTGACAGCACAGCTCGAAGCAAGTTTCACTATATCTCCTTTTTGAAGTACCACTGACCTGATGATTTAGATGGCCGTCTCTCTTATTGTCTGCAATCTTTTGCCTGTAGTTATCTGTCTCTACAAAGGCCTTCGAAGCAGAGACTTGGACCTCAGTCTTAGGCGACACCCCACAGACAGCATGTTCCTCACTACCATTGTCGACCTGCCATCATCAGATGACTATGCAACTGAAGAAATTAAATACATACCTTAGAAGGATTTCAGTATGCCTTGCACCGGTGGCAACGTGGTACTTCACCTTCATACCTCCTATTTCAATGTTATTGAATTGTATCAATTTGTCAAGACGTGTATATTCTCTTATCCTTATTTTGTAGCCTGACACAAGTTGTTTTCTTACAACCAATTTATTACAACATCTATTTTTTGTTGCTATGCTTTGCTCAAGACGTTTACAATATCCATTATTGGTTACGATTTGTTGTGTACATCTCTAGAGCATTCGAGTCGATGAGTATCCATTGTAAGCTCCACTATGTATATATCCAATATTTATCGTATCATAACACCCTTCCTGTCAACAATCCGCATGCCCAAACTTTCTCCGATTGATGGCGAAGTGTACCCGAGAAACAGACAATGCAACACCTGTGGTAAGGCAATGTCATGGTCGTTGCTGCAATCAGCTGGAGCTTGTTCTTGTAGTGTGAGCCTGTACCTTCACGCTGTCGTCCGGATTATTGATGTCTTGGGTGCTACTGACAGTGAGCTTCCCAGAGGTAGGAGTAAGCGGGCTTCGGTCTTCAGAAGGAGGGGATGGGACCAACATCTGCACGTCCCGTGATGAAAATATTACCCACACCACATCTCTGGAGAACGGCTGACTCGAATAACTGACAGAATTGTCTGCAAGATCAACAAGATTGATCTTGTGATCGTGATCCTGTCAGACCTTGGAGAACACGGACATCAAGATTAAGACGCACAATAGACATGATTTGCAGGCTTGTTATACTAGTACACAGCGAGGGATCACAGGACCAGACTTGAAAGTTCTTGTGCCATGAAGATCCACTTGATGA
>JABBWB010000916.1:0-11452 GCA_016628085.1 Suillus occidentalis
ACAATAATCTTGTATCCTTCAAATCTCAAGACTCATTATCACTATGCATTGCCTCACAATTACTTACTAGCACTTTCCTTTTTTTTCATCGTCCTTTTTATATCAGTTCATCGAGGATGGGTCGCGAATTAGAATTGCGACCAATTTTTTGCTCCATTACATATGGACTGGGTGCTCGTTTTACATTTCTTAATTGATTGCGTCCTTCTGTCGTTACTTGCACTGTTTTGGTTAGGATTTCAATCGTATCGCATCCCAATAATTGGTCAGGCTACAAGTTTGCTATTGTCATTTTTGAAGGCGTCATTTCAATACGAAAGGGTCCTTGGACGCTTGTACATAGTACCAACCTCGGGCTGAAGCGATGAATCACCCAGATCTACTTCTGTGAAACTTTTGTCACAATGAATTCAATGTGTATTTAGCTGGGTCTTAATTAATAGGTAAACGCATAAGGTTCAATCATTTGAATCAACTGATTGGAGATGGGGCTTGACCCATACATGAGCATAGGCGAGCTTCGGGTCTGCATGCTTGTCTGAGGCTTGAGCGCAGGAATACGTTTGCGAGTTACGACAGCTGGTTGCGACCCTTCCCATGAGAAACGAGCGGTCTGGACCCCGGTCATCATTTATGATACTATTGTTATTGTTAGTGACGTATGCACGAAGAATATCAGCAATTTATTGAAATACTAACTTTGCTAGGTATCATGGGACTAATCGAGTCAGAGTCTGCGACTGTTGACCCGGGGAGATACAAAGGCTGAAAACTTATGGGTTTGTGCTTACTGAGGGCAAAAGAGACAGCTCGCCCGGGGTTCAGCCTTCAAATAGGATACGACGCCCTCAGGAAGGCTGCTTGGCCAGGAGAGGAATCTCCAACAGGAGACTTGCCAATGAATTAATTCGGTCGTGAACTCCCTCCAACGTATGTGGTGCGAGGGCGGCCTTCATGTTCAAGCGGCGTTATGTAAACCCAATATGGACTAATCAGTCTTCCGGGGCGACTGCTGGTGATGATATCGAAGTCATCTGCACCGAATACTGCAGCAAACTAACTTTACATGATTTGGGAGAGAAATTAAGATACGCTTGTTGCGTTCACTAGAGGACGGCTGCACACATGATGGTCGTAGAGAAACGGGCGAGTGGGCAGCGGGTACTTAACGTCGGCTGCGCGAACTGAGCAAAAAGTTTCATTTTCCGACGGCTCACGGTGTGCTGCAACCGAAGATGTGACTACGATGGACGGGCGCCCGCAGGGCATTGAATATATCCGCTGACTCTGACTCATAGGAGAGACATGAGGTCGCCGTGGGGAAGCCACAGCATCGTTCGAGAGGTGATGATGGAGAACTTTGCTGGCGAGACCTAAAAGTGGAGCTCATGATATCATTGGGAAGGTGATATTAAGCTAGACGTACCTGCAATATGCCGCCGACTGGATAGATGTCGTTCTGCTCGCTTGGCTGCACTTGAGATCCGTCCTCCCGATATACAAGCAGGGGCCATCCATCACATTCTTCCTTCAATCATGGACGTCCAGGATGCATGAAAGGCACTCATGACCTCGGAATGCATCAAGGAAAGACAGAAGTCAGCAACACACATAATGCCATCACCATGGATGAGCACATTAGGCTGGGGTTCACATCTTAATGAATTGCAAACTATAAGAAGGGCCCGACTTACCCCATTGATCGAGCTTTCCATCAGTTAGTGGTCTGCGTGAATGTAAGGGAGAACATCCCGTCTGAAATCGCATAACGAGAGTAAGAGCCACGCCTTCACGCTCCAAAACGGCCGCCAGGTCGCCGCCCTCCGCCCTCGGACTCAACATCGCTACAGGTGGGCCGAAGCCGTATGCATGACTCTAAAGGAGCAGATTATGTTCACTCTTTATCCTATACGAAGTGGCGACCACTGGCGTGAGCAATAGACAGTCCGTTGTCGAGTCATACACTTCGTCTTCGCCTGACCAAGTTGATCGGCGGTGTAGACCTGCAATGTTTTCACTGCAACCTGCCCCAAATATTAATTTTAGACAAATTGAGAAACGGAATACTGCAAACGAACTTTAATCAGAGACCGACGTATGTAACATGTACATCCCAAGGTCTCCATAAACACGTCCCGGGCGGCGAGTTAGTTTTCGTCTCTGGTGACGTGCCCCGTGAGGTTTTTGAGCATCAGTTCAAAGGGACAATCACCAAGCTCGTAGGACAATGTCTCTGATGGTAGAGGAGTTCCGGCGTGCCAGTCAGCCCAGAAGTACATCCATCGGCTGCCCCTCGAGGTTGGCCTTGCGGCAGGGTGGTTCTCATGGTGTCTGAGCCTGTATCGCGTTCATTGTTGGGTTACGAGGCATGGCAGCAGGACAAGGTATTGCATCAGGTTATAAGAATTTCACTACTGGCAGATTGTAGATGAACGAACGAAGGGATCGCGCACGTTACAGGGTTGACTGAACACTCTAGGTAATTGTTGGACAGGCTGCGATGATGTTGGATGGAGTATCATATATATCTTGATGCCACCCTCGGCAGTGTACGGGTAAGATAAGGAGACGGGGGGTCTGAACGGCAAATGCGAGGAGCTGCTGGGACTCGATGGCCCAGAGCTGAATGGTATCGTCGCGGGAGGGGGATAATGAGTCAAATGAAAGTGCAAGATTGGCGATGACTTTGGTATGCCCATCGAAAGGGACCCCCGACCATTTCTAGTATAGACGTGTCGAAGTCATAGATCGTCCTAGCCGCAAATGTATCATTTGTGAAGTGAAAACGTTGAATGCAGCTACGATGGTTGTCTTTCGTAGTCCAGAATGCGGCTGGTGCACATGACTACCGCCATATGTCCACTCGTTCCTCACTCTGATAGCAAATACCTGGACATCCCCAACATCAAAACACCCTGCACCATCTGAAATGACTGAGAGTTTCTTTGAGTTTTGCGAGAATTGAACTGCGCGAAAAATACCAGTGCTCTTAAATGGACCAGCTACGACTTTCAGGTGTCCAAACTCATTTTACCGTCGCGGTAAAATTATATGACCCGCTCGCGCTAGTGAGGAACGCAAACTTTGCTGTTGAGCTCAACGACGCAAGCAATTCCAACTGACTTACTCACTGCGGAAACGAGAAAATAATCGGGCCAGAATAGGGAATGAAAAGAACCTATAATAGGACAGTAACACGATGTCAGAAAATATATGTTTCACCAAGAGTTAAGATCAGGAAAGGTACATTTGCGGAACACAAACTCAACACCGGAAACAACAGATTTGCAGGCTCTCCATAGGTGCACAATAATCTAATCCGACATCGGAATTTAAGGATTTGCACGTCGAGTTTACTTCTGATTAGAATAGGAAACAAGTCGGATTCTTATCTGATTAAACATATGTTGTGCATGCGCTACCCGGCGTGCTTCCTAGGGATCCTCCATGCAGCAGCTCCAGATTTTCTCTTGCTTCCTCCCCACAGCTCGATGCTGCCCATAGGTTTATCACGGCAGAGTTGTTTTCGGCTAACGATGGGGAACTAGAATCATCACCTTAACCGCTATTAGTAGGGATCGGGAGGTCTGAGTCACTTCTGCCTTTGACATTCGATCCACAGCCACCCTTTTGTCGCAACCTCTTGAGTCTTCAAGGCTCTTCGACAGCTGCCCGTTGCTCAGCGGATCATCTTTTTTGTTCTGAGGACATAGTCAGCAAATAGTAGAGAGTACATAGAAAATAATCGGGTCCATACCGCATGGTACCAGCGATAAAATTCTACTGGTGTAGCAGGCTCATCTCTAGTCTCTGGAACTGACTCAGGTTCTGTAACACTATCGTCAACTGGCGGCGCAGTACTAACGAGCGCTTGAGGAGTACGTTTCTAAAAGATGTGCTATTGAGCAACACAAATGAAAATGACCAAGAAAACAAACTCACAAGATGTTCAGGAACCAGTTCTGACTCAGGTTCCGTCACACTATCATCCACCACCGGAGGCCCTGCCTCGACAGCGCCCAACCAACTGCTTAATGCTCCTGGGACCTCGGTGTGTATGCCACTGGCGTCGGGAGCCTTGACAGTACCTGTTCGTGACTGATAGATATGTCAATGGTCTGCATATAAAATTTAGTTAGCATCAGATTATGTGCACAAAGGACTTACTATGGGGCCGGGCGTTCTGCACTCGAAAGTGAATTGAAATCTTTTCACGTCCATGGGCAGCTCGAGCTTGATGTGATCACAAGTTGCCATAGCGCAAGTAGTAAGCACAAGCCACGGGACTTAGAGAATTTTTGGAAAACTTACTTTGCTTCAATCACAACCTAAACAGACGGCGAAAGCTTACATTTCCGAGGCTGGTTTGTGGTAGAATAACATCTGTTTGAAGAGAATAAACGGAGGTCAGAAAAGGGGTGTTAACGAAGTCGGAAAAGCATTTGTTTGCTGATGTTGCTTCAAACCAAACGAGCAAAATGTTTGACATGTCGGATTCACGTCTGATTACGAGCTACGTACGTTTAGGGTCGTGTTACATATACTCTCACCCTCTGATTAGGGTCAGGCTAAAAAGTCGTTTCCGCAGTGACTGGCGTTGATGCTGTCAACGAACAGCAATATTATGTAATCGCTGTTCAAATTCAAAGGATCAGCTAAATGCCTCAGAAAAAGGAAACGAAAAACAAAACGGTCGGTCATGTGACCATCTGGAAAACCCCGGGAGAGATCAAGCATACCTGCCCACGATGTACTCCGATACAGGTTCCATCCATTCTTCTTACTGTTGGCAAGGATTTGAAAAGACTGCCTTACTTGAGCATCTCACTAATAATATCTCTACCACCACCGACGGTTTGACCTTTCCCAAGCATGTGTGGAAAAGCGCGTCCGAGCATGTAAATTCACGCCCTACTCCCTCTGGGTCCAAGACGCGGTCCGAAAAACCAGCCTCATCCTGCAAGAATAAATGGGTGACCCTTAATGCGGCATATGCTCAAATCCAGTTCATCAAAAGCACTTCCCGTTACGGTATTTCATGGGGTGATGCGGATGAAGAAGGGGTGTTACCGTTACCTGAGACCCAGAGTGTACCATGCACTCTATCTGCTATTGTGCAGGCGCAACAAGAGGGGAGCGCTGCGATGTCAAAGCTTACCGACCTCGTAGGAGACTTGAGCAAGTCGTTCGCCGAAACATCCAACATGGTCCCATTTGCCCAGCACTCACCAAACACCAATTTCACCTCTCATTTGACGCAAGCCGTTGAGATTGTTTGTCACAACCTGGGGTTGTCAGGGGAGCAAATTCTAAACATGGTCGATTTTTTCTCGCATCCTGAAAACGAAGCCAGTACAGTCGCGTATGTTGCCATGAGTCACGCTCAACTCAGGTACATGTGGGCATTGAGGGGGCTCGAGGAGCTTCGTGCCAAATCCAAGTAGCGTCTATACTTTTCCAAATCAGAAAGATAACCGCTTTTGCTTACTACATAACGATAGCCCTTGCAACTGCTGCGGCAACTGCTTCTAATTTGAACTTCTACAGCGATACCATGGGCACTCAGTAGGTCACAGGGTCAGGCGCGTGTTTGTAGATCACGCTCACCTTCCACTGGCAGATGAAATTGAATGATGTACTTACTAATCTTGCATGCTCAGGTGGATTCTCTACATGATGGGTGTAGGCGTAGCTTGCTCCCATACTTGATCATCCGGTAACCAGGAGATAGGCTTGTGCGGGGGTTTATTGACATATCAGATTCATAGTCCTTATCATAGGGCAAAGCTCGCACGCCCCGCTACACATTTAACAACAGGTAGATAGGGATGGATGTCAACTGGATCATCACCCTTACGCACAATCACCACAATGTCCCCCACACTCGCCTCTGCCCCTGGTGGCTGCTGCTTCACTGGTGTCAAGCACGCAGGCACACCCGTTGGCCGCATTGAGGAGCTTGGTGGGATCCAAACATACATATCCGATCCTCCTGCTTCTGCTACAACGCAGAAAGTAATATTGTTCCTGTCAGACATCTGGGGATCGCTCTTCCTTAACAATAAGTTGATTCAAGATTATTTTGCGTCTTGTGGTGCGTTCCGTGTTTTTCTACTTTTATGTCGCGGATCGAAACTGATATGGACGGTGGAATTAGGCTATCTTGTCCTTGGGCCCGATTATTTCTTTGGCGACGCCGTGCCAAACCACCCGCCTGGACGCGATCTGGCGACATGGCCTTTGACTGCATTGAAACCTGCTGTCGACGCGTTCCCCGCTTGGCTAGAGGCCGTGAAAGCAAAATACGGTGCGTGTCTTGTTCCAACCTCACATAATATATTCATGATCTACGCAGGGACCGAGAAAACCAAGTATTGTGCCGTTGGTATGTCAATATACAAGTAATGCCCAGAAAAACCAAATTCTGAGCCGGTGATCAGGGTACTGCTTCGGAGCACCGTTCGTCATGGACTTGTGTTCTGACGGAACTGTAGTTGCTGGTACGTCATCTGGCCGCTCTCAAAGAGGGATGCCCAGAAGAAGAATCTAGGAGCTCTGGCTCACCCCGCATTCATCGATGAAAGCCACTTTGAGAAACTTGATAGTACGTTTCTCGTGTTTAATTTATCAAAACCAACTACCAATCATTATATCACTGCAGGACCTCTCCTTCTCTCCTGCGCAGGTAAATCTCCATTCCTGATCTCAGATACTCGTGCTACTGAACAAAAGCATAATTCGTAACCATTTTCATATAGAGGATGACCACTTATTCCCCCTCGCCCCTCGTAGACGAGCAGAAGACATCATGATCGACCGCAAATGCACGTATTATTTCCAGATATTTTCGGGCGTCACGCATGGGTTTGCTGTACGAGGCAATCCGGACGTTGAGATAGAGCGTGAGTAGCCCGATCTAGTTTCTTAAATATCAATATTGACCAGGTGCTGAATCTTCAATGCAGGGTGGGCAAAGGAACAAAGCGCTAAGGGGATCGTGGAGTGGTTTGATCGGTTTACGGTTTAGGTTTGTTATGATGGGTGTGTTTCTTTGGGCGCCGATCATCAACAGGTTGATGATTCGTGCATGTATTATTATCCATCCGTTCCTTTGTCAGAAGGTCAATTTTATCAGCCGATATCAATGTTCAACTGGGGAATAAACCTAGACAGTTGCAAGCTAGTACTCTTTGGCTTGGGAGCGAAATCACGATCTTGTCACTGTACTCTGGCTGCCATGATGGTCAAGCTCGAGATACTTGTGAATAAACATAGCACCTGAAGAGACCGATCGATCAACTTCTGCAAGTCAACGTGTATCACGGAATAGTGATTCAGAAGTTAGCCAGTGCCTAGAATAATAATAAGTGTAATATGTGCAAAGGAGTATAAATCTCCAATAAGTTAATTTAGGGCATTCAGACTCTCCCGCAAGAGTCTTACCCGCTCCTCAACAGCATTCAACGTCGAGGTGATAGCATCCACCTCCGACCTCCAATCACCAACTGCATGACCCGAGTGCGAACCACCGCCAGCCCCACCACCAGAACCCACCGACCCACCACCAACCCCAAAAACACCAGAAGTCCCGACACCACCTCTCGCCCTCCCAACAGCCATCTCTTCCCAAAGCCCAGTAACGACATCCTGCACCCACTTCTCCCTCTCATCAATCCTCTTCGCCTCCTTCCTCCTCCCCGCCTCCTCCCTCTGCCCCACAAGCATCAACGTCCACAGATTACTAAACACAAGAATGACGATGACGAAATATAAAATCGTCATCGACGAGCTTTGTTCCCAAGCTTCCTTGACGAGTTCCAGTGCTCCAAACGTAGAGCGCTTCGCAACGCCATAGGCACCATCAAACGTTTCATACGCCCATTGCAGCCCACGTCTGTTACGTTCGTGTTCGCGCGCTTTACGGGCTGCTGCATCTGATATGTCCAAGGAGCGACCGAGAGTGTGGTTGGTGGTCTCGATGAGGGGGCTGAGAGGTTCGACGGGTGCTACCGCTGTTGGGTCTACACCTGCCGGGATGAATTCGGATTGGTGTTCTTGGATGTACATCCGCATGGCTTTATCGAGGTCTGAGTGGTAAACTTTTTGGCCGTCTATTGCAGATTTTTCGATGAGACCTGAGTATTAACGTGAGTATATGACATTACATAGAGTAGAGAACAACTCAAGCCCACCTTTGATGAAACTTCTCCCAGTCCAGTCCACCTGCGTGGTGACGATGACCCGTGTAGAAATAGCGCTTGCCCACATCAAGCACGTCTTCGTCTTGACGGAGAACACGCCTCCGCTAGGCACGTCGGGCGTCTTCGTCGTCGTCAACATCACGACGTGGTCGTCAAAGTCGCAGGTCAAGCCTTCATCGTGGATCTCGCACTTTGTTTGCTTTGGGCCTACGCTATTGTTCAGGGGCTTGATATACGACATATTCCGCGCTAAAAGCTTCGGGTTGTGATTTGTGGGAGACCAATCCGATATCTGCACGTCTAAATGGGGGATCAATACTGATTCATTACAGTGAGATGTCACCCACCCATAAGCTTCTGATCCACCCGCATGAAATCCTTGATAAACCCACTCGCAAACATCAGATTATAAATCTTGTCCGGTGTCCCAGGCAACACAGTTTCCAGCGCGATCTCATTAAGATGCTGCCCACTTGTTGAGCATGCGCAATACGTGACTTTGTTGGCGTGAGTTGCAGGAGCTGCTTCTTTGGGTTTGTTCGTAACCACGGGACCTGAAACATCAGAGGTACTAGCGGGCGAAACGATGTTGGCAGATGAGCCAGTTTGGCTCAAGGCATCATCAGGCCGAGCGAGTCGCCATATATTGGCGATGACGTCATAGGTGGTATCGCGGGAGAGGAATGAGGCAAAGGTGTATTTTGCCTGTCGGGTGGTTATTTGGATGGCGTTGGGGATGACAAGGCCGTCATCTTCTTCTCGAGAGTGGTTATTTCGTATATTGGGATTGACAGCTGTGGGGCATCAATTAATTTGCGAGTACACCCAAGCGCGCGCAACGTACGTCCGTGATCCATCCAAAAATGTTCGCATGAAAACATATGTGGTTCTCTGAAATGTATATCCGGCCTTGGATGAGGATTTCGCGCTGTAATGCGCACCCATAATCTACAAGATATGAGACAGCAATTGACAGTTATTAAATGTGACAAACCTTCAATGAGATAATCGCCTTCGGGAATACTAGGGAACAGCTCGTGGAAGTCTGCATTACGCTTGCTGCTTGCAACGGCGAAACCCGTAACGGGAATGTCTTCACAAATGTCAAGTTCGTCGTCCGACCCTTCGCTCTCTTCGCTGGAAGCAAGCGTATCTGTTTGACCGTCTGAAAAGTCATCTCGGCTGGACAAGGTGTGTCTCGTGCGAGCGCTGACGTCGGCAATACTGGGCATAGACGTGACAGAAGCGGAAGCGGCATGCCGCACCACGGACTGAGTAGAGCCATTTGACTTAACCGTTCCATTGGTACCTTTTGATACCGAATTTGGAATAGGAGGGACAGGGGACATTGAGGAACCAGTATTGGTTATGGCGAGTCCAGAAGCGACCATAGCGGAAGCAACGCCTGACTGTTTGCGAGTGGGAGTAGAGAGTGATGGACGACGCCAGCCTTTTTGTGTTCTTTGAAGCTGAACTGTTTACTGAGTTGATGGATCTTGCGTCTGCGTCGGTGATGGTAGGTAAAAGCTCCTGTGCATGAAGGGAGCTTTTTTGGGCATTGGTTAATGCAGTGGGGGAGTCCACGAGGCCATTTTCAATTATGACGGCATTGTGCTCGTGGCGGCCAGTTCGCCGGTGCGCATCGGGACGAGTATTAGTCTCCGTTCGGGGATGATCAAAGTCTAGTGGTGCTGGGGGCTGTGTTCTGCTGCGTAGTGACTTCTTTGAAGGAGTCCTATCGATGATATTGTGGGCGTTGGAAGGATGAGCGGTGCTGCGCTTGTCTACAAAAGCTTTCAGGTTCCCAGTGGAAGACGCAGGTGTGAGCTGGCGTGTGGCTTTAGGTGAGCTGTCAGGGCTGCTCTTCTTCCATGCTTCAGGACGAGAACGAGAGGGGGTTGGAGTTGGAAGCATGTCATCTATAGACAAGGAAGAGTCGCTTGCCATTGGACGAGCAGCGAGGGATACTGCATGTCTATCTGGGACCATCCTGTCCTGGGAGTGTGTACGTCGATGTTGAGATGTATCAGAAGGAAGGTTGTCTTGCGAAGGTGGATCAGGAAAAGTAGAAAGTGCTGAACGAGGGGAAGGCGGAATTATACCGATTTTGACACTGCCTTTTGTGCTAGAATTGTCACTGGCTGGGTCAAGAGATAAAGAAGGGTGTGGTATTGATTGAGACTGTGGGCGCGGTGAATTGTTTTGGCGCGATGAGGTAGTCGTGTTCTCTCTTCCGTTCGGAGATGAAGCTGAAGGTGTACTTGGCTTCACAAGCTTCGAAAAAAAGTTTGGTGCCATGGTCTAATAGGAGCTAGCGACGTCGTTGCAATTGATGGTTGAGCTCAACGACACAGGCAATCCCCACTAAGTAACTTACCGGCGTTGACGCTGTCAACGACGTCCAACACAGCAATACTTTGATATTGTACGATTCAACCAAAAAAGGCAACTAATTAGCAAACAATTTGCCAAGTTTTTCTCGACAACGGTTTCTCCCTTCTTCACTAGCGCTTCCTCTGGCTGCGCATTGGGGACTAGTAATTTCTTGGTCACTGGCAGCAGCTGATTCCCTCCGACACGACAATTTGGACCCACAGGTTAATCGAGAGGTCCACTATATCTACTGATCCGTGTCGAATGCATCACCATGATCCAAGCTCATTATATCTCATATTCTCTCGTAGTACTTGCGTAGTACTATCAGGTATTCAATTGATCGATTATCTCTCAGAGTCACTCGTCTTGGCAAACGATGTCGGTCAAACTCCTGGACAGTACCAAGAACTCGTATCATTGACATACCATTGACATGGGTTGACATTCATTTCATCCAACAGACACTGGCAGACAGATTGGTGCTCACCATGCAAACCCATAGCCCTCCGCTTCCAACATCTCAATAAATCGTACCCGCAAAAGATGATCATTGGACAGTTCCAATAGTGAACGAGTTGAAAAGTGTTTCCGTGAGTAGCAGTTGACAGGCTATGGACAATGGGCGCTCATTGTCGCTTTGTGCTTATCAGATACCGCGGGGGTTTCAGAAGGGGTCTCAAGTTGTACGCAGCCTAGGCTTTGTGATTACCGAGAGACTTTTGTCTGGACCTGCGGTACCGCGATTCGTTATCTTATCAGTTGTAATTCAGGCTGAAGCCCTAGGCCATCAGTGGTGAGCCACAAAGGGGCTTCCACGTCACGGCACGTCATGGATAGGAAGTTGACGCTCTACGCCATGGCATACATTCCCATCG
>JABBWB010000917.1:0-11451 GCA_016628085.1 Suillus occidentalis
AGACAAGTCGAGCGATCATACGGGTAAGTTCAATCCTGCTCCAAGTTGTGGGCTTTTCTCTTGAACCACTGAGAACCAGTGATGTTCATGGGCTGCAATAGAGATGAAAGAATCAAGCCTGTACAGCGTGAAAATCATAATCAAGAAGGAAGTCGAGGTACTTACGGACAAGGTTTCTACAGGGAATTAACATGGAGTTCCAGAAAGTAGTCATCATCGACGAGATCTGGGTACATAATCGTTGATCCGACTGGGCATTGTCTAGCAAGCGCACAAACCATGTTTGTCGATGTATATTTGTAGCTATCACTACATGTGTACGTATACGCGCTATAGCAAAGTAGTGTTCTTGGAACACGCTGGTCCCGCAATATATAATGTGAACTTACAAATTATGAAAGAACTTCTTAACAACACAACTTTTCTAACAATGCCATCACCTACAAACCAACTTGCCCTCCCCAATTGCCCCACTTCTCCCTCCCACACTGAAATTGTGTGCTGATCTTTTCAGCTCCAACTACGGCATTTGGGGTGAACAAGCAAGTATGATTTCCAAGTACACCCATAGCTGGTCAGTAATCATTCAGATCCTTGGCCATTAGTGTTGAATCTTTCATGCAGGCAAAAGTGTCAAGATGACCAGTGCAAGGCTACGACTCGCCCAATGTATATCTCACCCTGAGAATACTGTGCTGGTAACCTGCCATCTGCAGGTTGACCCACTCGAGAGTCCCCAACTCTATGGTCATGCATTTGCCACTGTGTGGAAATATGGCGAAAACAAAGGTATTAGTTCTAGCCCCTCTCACAATCTCACCTTCTGATGTTATTTAAGTTGGCTGGGTGACCTAGCTTGTTGTCGACAGACGAGTCCGTCAGTGTTACATTGCAACTCAGCTCTTGCATGCTCTCAAGTTTCACACCTTATTCTCCCATGTCAATATAATTGGTCTGGCCTCATCTCACCTTGCTGCTTGCAATGCTTTAATAAAATATACTGGTAAGTTGATGTTATCACCCTCATCAGACATTGCAACTAATAACATGAAGCTGGTAATACCAGAGACGTCAATTTGGACTTTATCCATGAACATGCCAAGGGGATCTTGGAATCCTCCCCCATCAGCTATCTGAAGGATGCTCAACTGAGGGGTGCACTCTTCCAAGACAACTGCAACAATGGAGCCATCTCATCTGTGTTCACCGAGTTTTATGTTGACCATGCTGAGCCTTTAGAAGTATTGTCTCAGTACAAGAAGAGGGGTCAATGGTGCTTGGGTGAGCTCCTCGATGGACATGAATTTCTTGCGATTGTATCTGTTAGCCCCTAAGTACATACTGGAAATTCAAACATGGTAGTTTTGCCTTTTAGTAAAACTTTTAGCCAGTTGCTCCGCAAAAGGGTTGGTCATTGTTTGTTCTTGTTGATAACGTTCATTGTAACGCGTCTGTGGCGCGTCTTTCGCGTTCACTGTCTTCCTTTCCTTGCAGCAACAGTAATGGCAAAACGCAAAGTCATTGTTGACGACGACAACGACGAGGCTCTAGATGTTTTATCACAACATTCTAAGCGTGCCAGGACTATTGCTAGCGACGATGAGGTCGTTGTTGACCGGTCGCGGCACCGCAATAGGAAGCCTGATAATGGTAAGGCGCGTCAGGAGGATAGCGACGAAGACGGAGAAGACGAGGAAGACGAAGAAGATCCAACTCAGGAGGAGCACAATGAGGAAGAGGAGCAACGCTTCGAAGAACTCAATGGCGAGGCCATTCGCCAGCGCCTCGAGCAGAAGCGCAACACCTTTGGTGTCAGTTGGATGTCAGCTACCTCTACCGATGGCTCAAGCTTATCTACGTGGTATAGGGTATTGCAGAGCATGGAATTATCGAATCCATCGAGATGCACCATTTCATGTGCCACAAACGACTTACTTTCGCGTTTGGACCTCAGATTAATTTCATTATCGGTGAGTGTCACTTCAAGTATGTTAATCAGATGCTGAAACAGCTTTACAGGCCACAATGGAAGTGAGTACTGTATCTCCAATGGCTGGCGATTTTCATTAAAGTGATTTGCCCATGCAGGCGGCAAGAGTGCCGTCCTGTCCGCGATCACAATCGCGCTTGGAGGGAAAGCAAATTCGACAGGTCGCGGCAGCGGCCTAAAATCTTTTATCCGCGAAGGCCAGCAGTAAGATTGAATATCTCACTCAGGTTTATGTTACTGACCAGGAGACGTTACACAAGGATCTCAGAAATCACCATTTCGCTCAAGAACCAGGGGGAGGAAGCATATAAGCCCAAAGAATACGGGAAAAGCATTGTCATCACACGTAAATTTACCAAGGACGGTTCTTCCTCATGGAAAATCAAGAGTAAAGATGGCAAGGTTGTATCCACAAAGAGAGACGAGCTTTCAGCCATCTGTGATCACATGAACATACAAGTCGATAACCCTATGAATGTCCTCAGTCAAGGTGAGTACTATATGCATATATGCGTCTTCAATTCCTTGTTAAAGTTTACGTAGATGCTGCCAGACAATTTTTAAGTGCTTCCCATCCCTCTGACAAATACAAGGTTGGTTTACTTCCACATTCTAGTGTGCTACGTTCACGTGCATTCATTGCAGTTCTTCTTGCGAGGCACCCAGCTATCGCAGCTTTCCGAGGAATACGATGCTTGCCTGGATAATATCAACCAGACCAAGAAGGTGCTACACCAGAAAAAGCAAGTTCTGCCCGACCTGCGCGCCACATTCAAGGAGGCAAGCGTGCGTTTTGAAGAAGCAAGCAAGGCACGAGAGCAGCGCTGCAAGGTTGATGAGCTCAAGAAAGAGCTTGCCTGGGCTCATGTCGCCGCGAAGCAAACGGTAAGAACAGATCTCCTTGACATCCCCCTTGATACATTTGGCATGGTTGATTGAGTAAATTATCAATCATGAGCTGATGGTACCATCCTTTCTAGGAAATGGAGGAAAAGCTTGGGGAAGTTGCGAAGGCGGAACGCCGCTTGCCCAAGATCGAGGCTGAGATTAAGGCAGCTGAGGTGCGTTCCCAGAGAGAGTACCGATATTCATGCGCTTATATGTCCTCGTTAGTCCCAAGTACAATTTGCCTCAGATGCTGTAGCACAATTTGACAAGGAGTTTTCCGCACTTGGGGAGATCGATCATCTCACCAAGCAGCGTGACGATCTACAAGAGAAAATGCGCGGTAACCGGGTGAAGATAGGAAATTTCAAGGTCTATATCTCTTATTTTCTACTTTACTTCCCGCCTGACATCAGTGTCTTTGCATTCAGAATGACGAGAAACAAATGAACACCTCTCTTAACTCTCTCAATGATGCCATTGGGAACTACGCAATAAATATTGCTGAAGAAGAGCGTCGTCTAGCTGCAGATACACAAGTAAAACGAGACGAGCTCAACCGAAAGCTGGAGTCCGCCAGAGCAGATGTCACGAGCGCCGATCAAGCGCACAAGAACTTCCTTGAAGCTAAGCGTCAAAAATTGGCTGAGCAGGATGACATCAAGCGCAGGGGGCTCGCTGCCGAAGCCAAGAAGAACAGCGCACAGGAGCGTGTTGTTGCGGCCCAGAGTATGATTTCGCAGTGCAAGGAGAAAGGACAGAACGCACTTGCTCCGTACGGCCAAGATATTAAGGGTGTCCTCGCCCAAATTGCGAAAATGAAGTGGCATGGGGATGTACCTGTTGGTCCGCTCGGATTACATGTCAAACTGAAGGAAATGGCGTGGGCAGATTTGATGAGAATTCAGCTGGGAGGTCTGATGAGCGCGTTTGCGGTTACCGATGCCAGAGACAGACCACAATTGAAGAGGTTACTTGACCAGACGAAGAAGTGCGCTAGTAAACCCTCATATTTTCTCGTCAGGCTGACCATGATATAGCTTTCACGTCAATATCATCATATCTGAGCGCGACATGTTCGATTTCAGCGCAGGGGAACCACCCAATCACATTCCCACTGTTCTTCGCGTCCTGGAGGTAAGCCTGCGACGCCCCCGTTACTACCTGTCTAATTCCGCTATCCAGATCACAGACCCTTACGTCCTCCGCTTGTTAATCAACCAAGCAAATATTGAGCGTACGGTCGTTGCGCCCAGGCGTCTTGATGCTGACAACATCCTGAGACGAATGAACGGAGGAGGTGTAGCGTGGGCGGCCGATTACATGCGTGTCCATCGATATGCTGAGGGAGGTGGTCAGTCGATCAAATTGCATAGGCTTCCTCCAAATGACCCCCGCAACATGATGTTCACGTCGAGCGACTCTGCGTCTGTGCTTAGGTTTGTCGATATTGTACGATCTCACAATCATGTTAAACTATTTTGCAGCACTTGGCAAGGGAACTTGCGGGATGCAGAGGGCGAATGTAAGGCTGCACAAGAAGAGGCTGCTCAGCTCAGGCAACAGTTCCAAACCCTGACACACGAAATCGGTGGAATGAATGTCAGTCTTCCCCATTCCTCTACGTTACACCATTCCTAATTACGCATGGTTACTAGATACAAGAACGCTCTTTATTCGAAGCTCACCGTGCTGCGAAACAAGAACTTGCTTCGCTTCAAGAAGAAGCAAAAGAAGAGATGCCAGCTGATATCATGGGATTGCAGACTGCGAAAGATGTATGTTCGCGTAAATTTATCTGTTCCAGCTAACAACTCTTTTCGTGCAGGAAGCTGAGGCGGAAAAGGCCTCGATCATGCAACAATTCGAGGATGTAGTCAGTAGAAGAACGGCTATTGATCAAGAGCAGACTACTTTTACTTGAGGAGTTGAACAAAGTCAAAGGCCAGATCCATAACTTTGAAGAAGCACGTCAGGGAATTCAGGTAAGAGTTGCTCTTACGCTCTGTCTGTTGTCACCTCATGCCGGAATATAGAAAAAAGCCGAGGACGCTGCCGAGAGCCGTGTTAAAGCCCAAAGCGACAAAAATCACTACATAGAGAAGCTCGAGGAGGAAAATAAAAAGGTTAAAGCCATTGATGCCATTGCGAAACAATTACAGGAAGAGTTCATAGTAAGTACCTTTGCATTCCAGAGAGCTCGGGCGTCGACTTTCTATCAGAACTGGACTGCAGGTGCTGAGGAGTACTGCAAACGTGTTGAAAATCCTCGCAAAGTCGATGTAGTGGAACGCACTCTCGAATCCGTTCAGAAAGCGCTCAAAGAACGAGAGCGCAAGCATGGCGCAACGGTCGAGGAAATGACGATTGAGGTGAATAACGCAAAAGCAGTCCTAGACAGCGCAGAAAAGGATCTGAAAAGTCTTGCTGCTCTGAACAATGTAAGACTGGCTCGCGCTCATGGCTCATTTAACCAACACCATTCATTTAGGCTCTGAAGAGGTCGCTCGTTATTCGCCTGACCCGCTGGCAAGAATTCCGGCGCCACATTGCTCTACGATGCAAGGTTGTATTCCAGTACCATCTTTCAAATCGTGGGTACTTTGGAAAGATTTTGTTCGACCACGCCAACCAAACGCTCCAGCTGAAAGTAGGTCTCCTCGTGTGCGACTCACCTACAGCTTACAATCTGGAATCAGGTTCAAACTGATGATCAAATGGCCACACAAGGGAGGGACAAAGATCCACGGTCGCTGAGTGGTGGAGAAAAATCATTCTCCACGATCTGTCTATTGCTTTCACTTTGGGATGCGATTGGCTGCCCTCTTCGTTGCCTAGGTCAGTACACATACATATCTACTCTTCTTTCTGACCGTTTTTAGACGAGTTCGATGTTTTCATGGATGCTGTCAATCGCCCGCATCAGTATGAAGATGATGATCGACACTGCCAATGCTTCGGACAAGAAGCAGTATATCCTGATCACGCCCCAGGATATGGGTAACATCCATGTCGGCCAGACTGTTCGTGTCCATCGGATGAGCGATCCAGAGCGCGGGCAGGGTATTTTGGCGTTCACTTGACCTTTGGAGGCTGTTTGCTCTCGTGTTTTCTGATCTCGACAGGTCGTAGACGTATTCGGATGATACGTTGTCTTTTATTTTGGTCATGCTTTTCGAATACAATATTAACGCCGTTACTACGCTCCAGCACCTAAGTATTATGATATGCCAAACTAATCAGACGCAGTTCAATATAATGGTCATGCCAGTGCTAATATATACGAGCAGCCGTTCTTTAATGCCATTCATTCAGCCTCATCATGAAACGCTGGGCTATGTCAATGGCTATGCCATATTGTCCTCTAGCCATCGAGCTTTATCGCTGTGTACAGGGAACTCTTGATCCAGAGTATAATTTCAATGAGCATGGCGTGAAATTCATCTGATAGATTCGTGCCAGATTCAATACAACTACACTATTTCTGTCGACTGAAATTACAATGTTGACGCAGTTCCACATATGCTGGGTTTGCGAGATAGTTATCCGGAATAATGCATTGTGCAATCGAATGACAGTTGTGAAATGAGTATCGAGGGAATCCATCAACCTGAGAGCTTCCCTTCATCCTTGAAAATCTTGAGCTCATTCCGCCATGGTTCCCACACTTGTCCATATTTCTCGAGTAGTCCCGCCAACTCCTCTCGTTGTTCTCTCTGTAGCCAAAATGAGCACGCGTCACTGATAGATCCAGCTAGACTCACTATATTCCAAGGCTCTTCTGCGTATACGTCAGTGAACAACTCTGCCAGGTCGGGCTTCTTAAGAGTCTCCGCACGCTTGAACGCTGCGAGCACATCCTGTTTCAAACGAGACTTAAGCTCTTCCTCTTCTGTCTCATTCCACCATCCCCGGGATTCCATGAATAGGCGGAAACGCGTGATGGGGTTGTCAATCTTCTTTCTGTTCTCGACTTCCTGTCGTCCCCTGTACGCAAACGAGTCATCTGACGTCGAGTGATGGCCAACTCTATAAGTCATTATCTCGACCAGGACTGCCCGACCACCTTCTAAGCAACGCCTTCGCCCCTCCTTAACAGCACTCATTACCGCAAGCACGTCATTTCCATCTACACGAACGGTATCGACACCATAACCTGCAAAGAAAATTTGACCACTGTGATACAAATGCGCAACGAGTGACCGATTTACCTGGGCCTCTTGCGCTCAGAGAATCGCCATAAAATTGTTGCGAGCTTGGGGTGCTGATAGCGAAGCCATTGTTGCGTGCCAGGAACAATGTTGGTGAAGGCAGCGTGGAAGCAAGGAGCATTCCAGCGTGGAAATCCCCCTCAGACGCTGCCCCTTCCCCGAAGAATACGCAGGCCACATTTTTGGAGCGTCTCTCTGGGTCACGTTTCAGTGCATATCCAACCCCAGCAGCTTGCGGTATTTGAGTTGCGAGTGGAGATGATATAGGGTGGAAATGATGCGGTTTGGAGCCGAAATGCTGACATAGTGCTAGTCAAATCTAAGGAAACGACGATGAGGTAAGGTGACATACCACGGGCATCTGGCGGCCTTTGCCAGAATCTTCATGATTTCCGAAACATTGTGCCATAACACGATCAATAGTGAAGCCACGCCACAAGAGAACCCCAACTTCACGGTACTGTGCTGCAGTATAATTAGCAAAAACACAAGTAAGGAATAAATCCGTCCGACCTAATACTCTGAAAACATGGCTCGCTGTTAACTCAACTGAAATAACGGTTCTCAGGTAAACTTACTCGTCATCATCGGCCAGGGCGGCAGCAGAGCCAATCACAGCAGCCTCTTCTCCATACTTGACAGGGGTCAGCAACTAGAACTCATACTGCGTGGCCATTTATCTTACAGAAGTCATCTAAAGATACGTCAGCAATTGTTTGAGAAGCATCGTGTGCACACACATAGAAGGATATCTTGCCTTGGCGTTGGACATTGTAAAGTATGTTATCCAGCGTCGGAAGCAACTGCATATTTTCATATCTAATTCAGGTCTATGTAAGCCAAAATCGTCGACTATTACGAAGGCAACCTACAATCGCCGCGCAAACTGTTCGCTGATCTGGGTGGACTTGAACGTCAATGAGTTTGTTTGGTACAGAAAAGAACACACATGCCTCGGGCACCTCTGCGCCTTCTATTGGAATACCAAACCCATCGAGGACTCTATAACTTGGTATCTTGCTACCGTCGCCAGTTACAGAATTGAAGAATGCGAGCTTCGACACGACCGGTGAGTCCGTCGTGGGGAGACAGCCTAATGAAGCAGAAGCGGGTTGAGTTGACAGCGCCCGACCTCTGAAGCGAAATCTCGTTAGCAAGGGAGAATATTTGACTGACGATGAACGCAGCATTTCTAGAGACGTGCGATGGCAGTAGTTCCGGAACAAGCGCACGGAGCTTGAGGTAAGGTCAGTCAATGGCTGTGCGGTCCGTTAAAGTAAACATTAGATTTGATCTAAAAATAGCTACACAATTCAACCTTCCTAAGTACTTACGTAAACCACTATGACCTGGATTGTAACTTATGATATGTATGGAGTTTGCGCATTATACGGTTGAAGCTGAAGCTTCTTGTGTCGTTGAAATTCGTACTTCACCACATCTGGGTCCATGAACGTTATAGCGACCCAATAGGCCAAACTCATCCTCTGAAGGTACCCCAGCGAATGCACAGAGTGTTGCAATGCGTTGGCAAACGAGATTGCAACTTGCGTCCTGACTGGGCACGATGTTTGATCAATAGTAGACTCGAAAGCCTCTTGTACGTCTCTACAAAGTGGTTGAGGATTGTGCACGCAGGATGGAACCAAACGCACCTCCTGATCAATCTTTTGGTAGCTTTAATGCTTCCTCTGCAGCTTTCTTGCGGCCACCCATAAGTAGTGTCACATAATCCGCGCCTCCGAGAACATGCTTTCCTGTGGTTTTGCTTGATGACGGTTTCGACTTTGACTTTGACTTGAGATCCGCCCGTCTCCTTGCAGCTTGTACGTGCGATGATGCTACATGTGCACTCGATGTACCAGCAGCGCTGCTAGTGAGAGATCCAGCTGAAGTAGATGATGCAGCTGTCTTCTTTTTCTAAGGGGAAACAGCTTACTTGTAAGACCTCTGAAGTTCAGAATACATATTGACTATCACCGACTCACAATACGTTTGTGCAGCTTTGCGTTCCGACCCATCTTAATCTTCTCTTAGCTCTATAGCTACGGTCTGAAGGAGACGTGCTTACAATTTTCGACTTGAACTTCTTGTCACGTGCACCTCGACGCTTGAAAGTGACCGATGTCACTATTCTTGATACTAAACTCTTGCAGACTTCACATACTAACCGCATAGTCTTATGACGCTGTACCGATGCGGTTTGGAAGCAAGGTAATGTACTTCGTTCACGGCCTCCGGTATCACTCAATTGCTAGCTCTGATTTTATTGCGGAGATGAGCTTCAAGGTAATTCGTGTCTGTGCTGAGGCTTGCTCTCTAATTATAGCAGTGGGAGCGTCGCTCGGCGCGCGAAGAAAATTCGCACCAGATGCTAGTACACCATTATCTGGCTAAAACATCGATTATCATTATGCGGTGGCCCGCGAATTAGTGCTATTTTCCTTTGGAGGTGCAGTACGTACGTCGACTATTGTTATCCCCCCAGGATCCGTAATTAATGGCAGCCATTGCAGTGTTGTTTAAACTTTGACCTCGTTACATCGACAATACTCTGCTTGTTATTGGGCTTGCCTCGAGCGCGCGCGGGGGCTCGATTTAGACCCATGCGATCACCACTGTCGACGTGCGATTATACCGGAAATTTGATCGTCATCGCTGTTGAAAAGTACACGGTCTCAAGTGTCCGCCAGAGCAATGGAGATTCAGTGGAGATAAATACATTGAGCTGCGATGGTCATCTGGGTGTTCATTTCACTTGTGGGTACTTATTACTCAACTCCAACCGCTCGCCTTTCGTCCCGTCGGGATCGCTGACTGAGTTGTTGTGCCATCGCGGGTCGCGACCTAAGCACATGCAGTAACGGATGGTGGTCCACGTGGTGCAGGGTAACAAAAGTGATGAGTCTAAATATCTACACTGTATACATAGGGCTTTAACACATGCTCTACAATATCAACTAATTTATTATCAAGCAGTTGAGAGGACATATGTGGATTGAGGTCGAGACCCAAGTCCACTCTGCATGTCCATCCAATTAGACAGACCACCGCTGAAATATGTGGTACTCACCTCTTCATATATTTTCTCTATCCATTCCATATTTGCAATGGAGTCTTCGGGGCTCACCCAGGTTTGTGGTGTTCGCCCTTTGACCTTGTCCACAAAAGCTTCCAGCTGGTACCTGTATGTTGTCCCACCTCCTCTCCTTTACCACCCTCGAACGTGTACGCTTTCTCTGTCCTCGGAACCTTACCATCAGGTCTGACGGTGATTGAGTGGTAAATCACTGGCATCACATAGTTGAAAATCTCGATGGAACCACATTCACAAACTGCGCGGACGGAAAGATCTGGCAAGCGAGGGATTAAGCCCCATCGCGGAGGGATGGCGAAGTCGCATTTGATAATGGACCTCACTGGCTCCTCGCCAGGTTTCAAGGAAGCAAAACTGAGATTGGCAGTGGTGCCTGTATCAATCCGTGGATCTTTTGAGTACCGCGTCGCGGTTGCGGATATCACCGCACTAGGGTTATTTGATGTGAGATAACGAACACAGCTCAAAGTATAACCTTGTTGTAAGATCATTTCAGAGGGGCTCATCGCGGGAAGAGGGAAACTGACATCCACAATCCATCATCGCACCGCCACCAAGGTCGTAGTTCATCCGAATATCATTATCGTTTCCAAGCATGCCTTCGGAAGCGCAAGAGTTGCATTTACCTCCTTGATGGCACCCAGTTCGCCGCTGTCGATGATTGCCCTAACACGTTGAACAGCAGGGGTGAAACCTAAAATTTGTCAAGACAGTCCCTTGTTACGGTGAAAAGATAATACTTGCTTATAGTGGAATGCTTCGAGAAGAACAAGCCCTTTCTGGTCCGCGAGAGTAAACATGCGCCGGGTTTCTTCGGCGGTATTACCACTGGGCTTCTCCAGAAGCACATGCTTGCCAGCAGCAAGAGCTTTCATTGTCCACTCGTAATGTAAACCGTTAGGCAGCTAACGGACGTTTAGTGACAACGACTTCACGCGCAACAGCGGATCACGCACGGGGTTGTAGACAATGTCTATTTCATGGTCATCGAGAAGTTCTGTCATGCCGCAGTGAGCACGAAGAATACCACTGATGGCATTTTGTTTAACCTACCTTGATAGCCATCTTTCCCCCCATACCATTTTTTGAAACCATGCTTCTTTGCAAATTTTCGGCACGACTAATGTCCCGCGCCGCGACAGCATAAAGTTCTACCTCTGGATGGCTTTTCGCAGGCAAAACAAGGGCAGGGGGAGCATTGCGGCCTGCCCCCAGAATTCCAATTTTCAGAGGAGGAAGAGTGTCATTATCTTCCACGTTGTATGGAC
>JABBWB010000918.1:0-11442 GCA_016628085.1 Suillus occidentalis
CAAATACTATTGCTAAGTCATGAGTCTCCTGCGAATGTTCAACAGGCGTTCTTTTCTTGTCGAGAGCATTAGGCGCCTCTGAGCGATGGAAGCATCTTCGCTAACCAACTCCTTCATACGCTCAGAGAAGTTGGGCCCAGATGCAGCATCAGTCAGCAAGCTCGTGAGAAGGCTCTGCGAAAGTTGTTTTGCCAGGGCATGGTGGAGAGCGTGTCGATCGTGAATGGAATATGGTCATGATGCGCTGCTTGAGGTGATAAGCGCGTTGAAAGAACATCGTGGGCGAGACTCACCTTGTAGGCAATGTGATAATAGGCTCGAACGTCAGCCATCAAACCAGCTCTTCCTCAATGAGTCGGGAGGCAACAACCGTGCAAGGTCTGAAACCCGAAGACCTGCATAACCCGCTCTTCAAGGACCCTCAAAGCCTTGGCCTCGGGTGTCTCCGGCTTAGCGACACTGGGCTACTTGATGGGTTAGGACCTTCCCAACCACCGAACATCGTGACGGGAGGCGGGGATCGGAGGGAGGTGGGGGATTGAAGGAAGACGGGGGGATTGAAGGAAGGCGGGGGATTGAAGGGAGGCGGGATATCGTCATAATCCTTAAATTCAAGTTGGAGATCATTATCAGAAATTGACTCATTTGTAACTCCGAGGGGCCTTGGGAGTTCTTGGAGTTCTTGTGGTTCTTGTTTGGTCTTGCCCCCTCGCTTTAGGTTGATTCTCCTGTACAGAGAAGGTTTACTACTCCGAACAGTCTTGTAGAGCTAACCATTTTCGCGGAGTGGTTTGGCAGATAGTGCGTGTTCTGAGTATAGTGTGGAGTGGTAGTCTCCAATTCCAAGGCCCGTTTCACAGCGTCCTGGGCACGCCTCTTGCAGATGTCAACCTGAATTCGAATCAAATTACTGAGGTTCGAATTTTCACAGACAAGTTGAGCCCAGACAATGGTCGTAAGGAGTCAACACGTACCCAAAATATTCCTCGAGGACTTTGAAGCGTCCAAAATGGGTGCTTATGAGGGTGTCGATGACTTGATCAAGCACGTTGTTGACACCAGCGAGACAGCGCTCAGACGGAGCAACCCAAAGCTTGGTGAATTGAGCAATGAGGTTTGCCTTCGCCTGATACGGCACATTGTTCGGAAGCTCCCATCCAATCGCCCTTGATGAATGGTTGAGCTGCCGCCCAACTGCAACAAAATACGAAGACAAACTCTTGGATGACCCTGCGGATATCATATATACCCATCGCTTTTACCCCTGGGTCTCGCTCAGTAAGAGTCATATTCCCTTCAGTATCATCCAGTGGAACGTAGTCTTCCGGGTCATTGAAAGGCCTAAAGTCAGGAGCGGTACCACGTATGTCCCTCTTGAAAATGGCATACAGAGCACGATTCCTCTGCGCAAGACGTTTGTCTTCGTGACTGCCATTCGCAAAGCTCTTGAAGACATCGCAGAACTCATTAACCCGTCCTAAAACTTCGATTTGTGGGTCATTTTCAAGTGGTGGGGGTAGTTCGTCGAAGTCCTTGGTACATTTGGCGAGGAGCGCGTCGACATCTTCCCTGAGACGCGGTAAACTATCAAAAATGTAAGTACCTTATAGTGAGTCAGCTAGAACAAGGTCCACGCACGATCTCTGGATCAGTTCAATGAGCAGCTGGCTTATATCGGAGACAAAGCCCGGAATTCCGAACCGACGACGGTCAATCACGTCCTTCCAGGGCGACGTCGTGTCGAAATATTCGGCAGCACGCCTTTGCAATTCAGCACGAGAAAGGCGTTGTACACGTTCCGCATCATCGGGAAGACGCACGCAGTAAAAACCATTGCTCAGTCTGTGCTCCTCCGAGCGACCTTCAATGATCTCTACCCATTTGCGGCGCTGGTTGATAGCTCCGGTACCGAGTGTGTCAGGCTTCGTGAGTACGCCTGAAAAACTTTGGGTCACTTGACCATCCTGCAGTATGGGTAACTTACCTATTGTTCGCCATCCATTGGGGTCTGCGGCCCTGGCGAGACTCATGGACTGTTGATTTTCCATATCATCTGGGACAGAGCCCATCAATTCCGCAGAAAAGAATTTTGCAATTCATACACGTACCGCTCATTGGAATCGTAGTCAATATGATAGTGTTTTCTTTCTCGATGTAGTGTTCCGCCAAACTTTTCACTAAGTCGACGATTTCGGCTTCTTCGTTTTGTATTAAACCTTCGCTCCCCGTCAGATACGCCGTCCCAATCCAGATGAACATATACTTACCAGGTAGATCATAGAATGACAGGTCGGTCGCATCGGGGTCTTCAATCGAGACACATACCACATTGCGGGAGAACTTCAATGTGTTTTTTATGTTCTTGAGCTCCTCGGCTGTCTTTGCGTGGAAAGTCGCAGAAGGAACGTTCGGGTTCAAAATGGCTGCCTGAGCGCGACGCAGCCAAACTTCGAATTCACTTCTGTCAGTGATCGTTCGGCCAAATGGCACATTTAGAGGCTTTTGGAGGTCTAGGCCGTTACTATCGAAACCGATACGTAGGGTGATAGTGCAGGACCACGATGTGGCATGACTAGACATGTTACATTCCATAGGGCATCTGCACATGGTAGTATGAGCATACACGCAATAGCCAGTAGCTATCAGAGTCACCTTGTACACGTTCCGCTATCTCTTGGGACGTTGATCTTTATCGTGAAGACAAGATGAATAGAGGAATAAGAGGTTAAACTATCTGTTGACGTACCCCACTGACGGCCTCGACGAGTGAGCTTTTTCCCGCTGAAATTTCAGGCTGAATATAGCTCCAAGGGTAAAGGGAAGTAAGCACAAACCGGATTGACCACCAATTACGACTACGGATGGCAAGGGGATGAACGCGTCGGCACTGTAAGAGGTAGCGTGAGCGACCTGAGGTTGCGATCAGATCCATAATCATTCACCCCATGGATCGGAGGTCAGCCATCATCTCCATAAGCTCCCTGCGCTTGCGGGCATAGTCGCTGGATGATACGCCCACGTCCTCCCATGCCTCTGGAGGGGGGCTCGCGGAATTAGAGAGGGAAGGGAGAGAGGTTGCATCAACAGAGGGTTCAACAGAGGGCTCTGTCGAGGCTGCTTGTTTGCGTCTATTGCGAAGTAAATCCATAGTAGATTGGGTGCTAGAGGCGTATTGGACACGATATCAGAATATCCCCTGCTTTTATGCGCCGGCGTTCGATTCAGACTCCTTGGACTCGGACATGTGTGTCAACGTACAGTACATCGCGACCGCAACCAAATCGTAATCCACGGCATAATGGAAGAGAAAGCGCCTTTAGATGCCCCACACACAGTTGTTAGCGGAACTTTATCGTGCATTGAGGGCGATTCTTACACGAAGTAATATGTCACAACCAATCACAAAAGATCTGCGACGACCTTTTCGGCATGTCATGTTGTTCTGGCATCATTGGTTTTCATATCAGAGACCGCCCATGCACGCAAGTACGTGTACAGAATCGCCAGAAGACGGACACGTGCAGGAGATAAAGCTGTTATCAATAACATGAGTCGCGTATGACTCAATCATGATGGACTTTTTGAACTTAAATCCATAGAGACAGCTGCGGACGCCTCGTTTCCAGAAAGCGGCTGAACTGTGTCGATTAATATGAAAGAAGCGCATGCTATGCCGCAAAATGTTGGCTTTGACAGTGAGCTAGAGAGTCGAGAATCGAGACGGGCCAGATCGATGTTGGTAGTACTTCAATGAAGCAGATTGGCCCAGCGTCCAGACGGCAATCTCAAAGAATTCGTCACACCATCACACGTTGGCTGTCACGCTGAGCCAGTATCGTAAAAGCATAGAATTTATATGAATAGGTCCATCACAAATTCGCTGTGCACTGGCGTCCACTCGCCATGATGTAAAATATCTTCCTCCATCGGCGGCTTCAATTGCACCAGTGGACAACGGCCAGTGGCCACCAGATGACTCTAAAGTGTCACAGGTCACAACTAGTTGTCACACCCAGTCGAAGTGGGTGCAGTCAAGGTATCATGCCTGTAAAATCTCTCAATCTTCCTACAAAACAAGCCAATTTCCGCGTAAAATCGCGAGGAATTACGATGTGTTTCGTTGATAACCGCAATGCCCTATGTTTTGTGAGGTGCCTGCTGCGGCGAGCAGTGGTCCAGAATAAGTTTGCAAACGTCTTCGTAGGACTGTGCACGGCGTTGTCGTAAATCCTGGGAATCCGCGCGTGCACCCGGCAGAGTTGTGACACAAGCGTGTCCGGGGAAATGCATCCCGTATCTCGCAAGCTGGTCCTTGTTCTGATTCCACCACTCTGACATCGTTGGACGACAGTCTTCCAGGCAAGTCGCTACGATGACAATGGGCACTTTGCTATCGCCAATGGCTGATGAGAATGTTTGGTAAGTGGTTCGCAGAGCCTTCGTGGCTCGCGTTCCGCGCACGCAATACATCAGGAGATGGACACCGTCCCCCCTGTGCAAGCCACCGAGGAAGAGAGCCAACCTCTTTGCAGCCGCGGCCGCAGGAACTCTGCCCTCGGAGCCCTCGTTTAAACCTAGCGACATGATCGTTAAACCGGTCTGTCCCCAAATCTCGGAGTGGAAGAATGCTTACCTGCCGTATCCCATAACCTGAAGCGTTGCCCGCTAATCGTCACATCATATGGATCACATGTGACAGTACAGGACAGGGAGTCAGAAGATACTTCCGCTACTTCACTGCCCATAATGAGGTTTATGAGCGAGCTTTTACCCACTCCGCTCTCCCCAAAGAGCACTATGTTAGACGGTCGACTTTCATATCCCTATATGAGGTATCAACCACCTGTTGATTAATTTTACAGTGCACGAACCTGTGGTGGACCTGTATTCCTTACATCTGAAGGGACTGGCATGTTACCGTAATTCTCAAGCACCGTCTGCGGCAAATTTGCGTCTCTGATCTGCTGCGCCACCTGCTGAGCCACTTCTTTGGTCATCCCGCATCGTTTTGTGAGAACTCCAATGATATCCGTCTTCTTGGGGCGTCCAACGACATATTCCACGAGTTTGCTAATGGACGAAGCAAACCATCCTTGCCCGCCAGTCCACCCTTCCATAGAATCGTTGCAATGAGCCTCGATCACTCCACGGAGTATGCCACGCGACGCCTCATACTTGTCTCTATGCCTCCCGTCCAGTAGATTGGCCGCAGTTATGCATGCATGTCCCGCGGACCTGATGTTGTACTTCTCCAGATGGCCCACATTCCGCGTATACCAGTCTTCCATCTTTAACTCTCTTTCGAGGTTTGTGACGACCAGCGCCAGCGTGACCCGTTCCTCGCAAAGAAACTCGAAGAACAACCTGTAGTTGCTCTGCATGGTAGCCGTGACTCTACCTCCGCGGACACAGAAGAGCAAGAGGTTGATACCTCCTCGCTCTTTCAAGGTGGAGATGAGGCTATGTGCATTTGAAATTGCAGAGAGGTACTCTCCGGTTTGTAGACGGGGCTCCTCGAGACCGACAGTGTCGAACACCTGATATCGAGTCCCATTTTCGAAGGTTATTGTGTACTCCGTCCAATGCAGAGTACAGCGGTGAGTGTCGGGCGAGATGAGCGCTATCTGTCGGCCGGCTAAAAGGTTTATGACGGAACTTTTGCCCGCTCCCATCTCTCCAAAGATCACGATGTTCACCATATGTTTATATTAGACTCTGGGAACGTTTGTGTGGTCAGTGATATTCGACTCCTGGACATAGTGACATCCGCACCTGCGTACTGTGTAGATTCCACGCTGCGCGATATTTTGCAATCGCCCCGCGGAATGATACTATTTGTGACTGGTATATATACGCAAAACATGGTAAGATCGATGATAATCCATCTTTGTGAACACCGCACTTGAGATCTAGATTGCGAGGTCTAGACAGGATATGTACGAGTGTCCATGCTCACCACGTTCTGATATCGAAGGCTCAGGTATTTGCTAGATCTTGCTATCTCATACCCTGGCCCTAGTAGTGACAAGGGTTGCAGCACCTTGATCCCGACTGAAAGTGCAAGCCAATTACTTAAACATGCGATGACCATATTCACCAATTCAACAGCCCCTCTAGTCTATAGTTACCTTGGCTCGCACGGAGTACGTTGCGTCATCCACAATGGCAACCTGAGTAGACGAGGCTAGCGCACTGAACTTTGCGGCAACAGACAGTCGAGATACTGAATAAAATATGGACGACCAATGAACAAATGTCTTCAAAAGCACACGGCCAGCTACTTTTGGAGGAAGTCACGAAAAGTCAGTAAAGAGGATTGGAACCATCTTCGGTTTGGGCAGATTCTTGCTTACCTCAATCCACTACATCTGATTACTCCTGATGAACATTTTCAATCAATCCTTACTTTGCGCATTGCGCGTTCTCGGCTCCTGGCGCGCATTCTCTGATGAGTGCGAAGTTTTCAACTTTGATAAAGGAGTTATATGCTTACTAAATAATATCCTACAAGGCTGTAAAGATAACCCGCGTTTTAATTTTGCCTCGGGATGAATCGCTGTCCCAATAAAGGGAAGCAAGGCGAGACTGCGGGATCAATCTGTCACTACATCTGCGTCGATTCTGCGAGTGGGGGAGTCTTGTCGTAAATTTGCTCGTCGATAGCTTGGAAGTCCGGGCATAGCGCGGATACTAATGAGCCCAAGAACATAGTTTCCTATATTTATGTATACTGTGACGTGACCTGATAATACGGATAATAGTCAATCCGCTCTCGTGCAGTATGCGAACTTTGGGCGCGCACTGCGCAGCAGAAATGAAATATGCGTATCACGTGGGTAAGCCTGTGTGGACTAGGTCACGGTAAGCTACTGGAAGGGCGGAGCTGCGGGAAGCAATATATGTATTATTGTCAGTACTTCTTGTGAGCATTGAGAAAAGCAGACGGACCATGAGATAAGGGATTGCAGGGTGTTGTGACCAACTCTGAGCAAGCGCATGAGACACTCTGGCAATTGGGCTCGTCAAAGTTTGGAAGAATTTTCTCTGAAGTTCAAGTTCGTGGTCAAAATGTCAGTATGCTGTCAAAATGTCGCACTGCTTACCTCAAACTACTACATACATACATAGTACCTCCACTTCCACTCCGTAACAAAGTCAGTTCAATCTGTGATATTGACCCTGGTCGTCCCTGGTTGTTCCGGCGGTTTCAGGCGGTGTCCCGTCGTACGTATCGCCCGGAGTGAACCGGAGCATTCTATTGAGGGCGCACTCCAAGGAGGTTAGATGATTGGTGCTGAGCAAGTTTCCAAGCAAGGGATGACATTTATCACTAGAAATCAGGCTAAACGAGGCGCAAAAGAGGTAGAAAATCAAGGACGGAAAGGGGTTCCAAAGCGGTGTTGGTAGCTACTGGGGGACCATCGGGAGATTATGGGATGTTCCGGCAATGGCTCATCGTTGGTATAAAACCCTCCAAAAAGTCGAGTTTCGTATACCTTTTCAACCGCCATCTTCTTATTCGCGATCGTTATTGTGATTCTCATCTTAGAGTAAGTGCTCGTCATCGTTGCCGTTAATGACAACCGGGGTACCCGAACAGGCGGGTTCCGGCTCGCCAGTACGGACCTTGCACGGATCATCATCATCACTTTTATTGTCTTCTCTTTGTTGATCATCTTCAACAGACTCCTTCTTCGTTCACCACAATGGTTCATCCTCACCAGACACCCTACGTTACACCTCACATCTTGCATAAAAATTACGCTCAGGCTTTCGACAATGAGTTCCACAGTAACCGTCAGTGCACCCGATTGTTATACTCCTATCTACTGAATGTGTTAAACAGTCATTGGCCGCGATCTCGAGTATTTCTCGCAGGCAGGGTTTGACATGGATAGGATTCAGTTGAAGCGCAACGCACCTGTAGCCCAGCTTTACGAGGATGCCATTCGCAATGAAGGCGCAATTATCTCCTCCTCTGGCGCACTCATCAACTTCTCCGGTAAGAAGACTGGCAGAAGTCCTAAAGACAAGCGAATTGTCTATGAGGAGACAAGTAAAGATGATATTTGGTGGGGCTCCGTGAACATTAAGATGGATGAGCGTGAGTTCATTCCCTTGTACATCGGTCCCTTGTCTCAGTAATTGTTTTAGACACGTTCGAGATCAACCGCGAGCGCGCCATTGACTATTTGAATACGCGTGACAATGTCTACGTTTTCGATGGTTTTGCTGGTGTAAGTCCTGTGTTTCAATTGCATAGGCTTGCACCACTCACTCCATTTAGTGGGATCCCAAATACCGCATCAAGGTCCGGGTCATTTGTGCCCGTGCATATCATGCTCTGTTCATGGTATGTTACCACAATCACACGTGTTTCCTTTTCTGACAATCCGGAAGAACAACATGTTGATCCGCCCGACCGAGGAAGAGCTCGCGAGTTTTGGCGAGCCTGACTTCATTATCTACAATGCTGGTCAATTCCCTGCGAACCGCTTCACCAAGGGTATGTCTTCGACCACGTCGGTGGAAATTAACTTCAAGCGCATGGAAATGGTCATCCTCGGTACTGAGTACGCCGGCGAGATGAAGAAAGGAGTCTTTTCCGTAATGCACTACCTTCAACCTGTGAAGTTTGGTCAGCTCTCCCTCCACTCCTCTGCCAATGTCGGGATGGAGAAGGGCGATGTTACCTTGTTCTTCGGTCTTTCTGGAACCGGAAAGACCACTCTCTCCGCTGATCCAAACCGCCTTCTCATTGGTGATGACGAACACGTGTGGTCTGACACTGGGGTGTTCAACATCGAGGGAGGATGCTATGCCAAGTGCATCAACCTGTCGAGCGAGAAGGAGCCGGAGATATTCAATGCAATTCGTTTCGGGTCCATTCTGGAAAACGTTGTTTACAATCCTGCATCGCGCATTCCAGATTATGACGATGTTGGCATCACGGAGAACACACGCTGCGCATACCCAATTGAATACATTCCGAACGCCAAGATCCCATGTATGGTGGACAGACAACCGAGCAACATTATCATGTTGACGTGCGACGCGTTTGGTGTCCTTCCCCCTGTGAGTAAACTTTCGCCAGATCAAGCAAGCTACCATTTCCTTGCTGGTTACACCTCGTGAGTGTATTTTTACTTCTGTCGGTACCACTCGCTAAGTCGCGCTCGAAGGAAAACGCCTGGCACGGAGGATGGTGTCCTTGAGCCTATCCCAACATTCTCCACCTGTTACAGCGCGCCATTCATAGTGTTACACGTGGGTTTTCATATCCTCCTAGGAAATTTTGAGCTAAGACTTGCTGTATCAGCCTGGACGCTATGCAGAAATGCTGGCCGAACGCATGTCCAAACACAATGTGTCCTGCTGGTTGATCAACACGGGCTGGACAGGCGGTAAGTTCGGCACGGGCAAGCGTTGCCCGCTTAAATACACCCGCCGCATCGTTGATGCCGTACACTCTGGCGAGCTTCTCGATAGCGAGTTTGAGACCTTCGGCGGCTTTGGGCTCCAGATCCCTACCGCGGTAGAGGGTGTTCCACGCGAAGTACTCAACCCACGTCTGGCCTGGGCGGACAAGGAGGCTTTTGAACGTGAGGTTCGCAAGCTCGCGGGCATGTTCCAAAAGGCGTTCAAGTTGTACGAAAGCGACGTGCAAGAAAGCGTGAGGTTGGCAGGTCCGCGGGTGGATTAGAGACTTAAAGTCGCTTTTCCCTTCCTTATTTATAATTTACTGTTATAACGCGGATGTAGAGTGGAGATATATTGTCATCTAAACTGTTCTGAAATTCTGAACTGTACTCTACTGTACTTCATGTTTATAGTACTAGTACCTGAATGCCATTTACAAGGAAGACGAATTCAAATACATGGATTTGATATGGGTCGACTCGAGAGTTATTCAATGATCCATTACTCAAAAGTTTCGCCAGCTTGCTATCCGAACCGACCACCATTTACATTCATGGCTGTGTACCCTTGAAAAGATAACGCTAGACTACACTTGTGAGATACCCCCACACACGATTGAGAAGATCTCGGACTACTGAAGTACGAGGTTCTCCGGGGCGAGATAGCTCCCAGATCAACCTTTGGAGTGCTTCTTGAGCACTCTCAGTATGTGCCAACGCATCCCGAGGTAAGTGAGTGAAGGTAATGGATGACGCTAGCAATGGGTCCATGCCAGCATTTGACCCCTCCCACCATTCTTTCGCATCTTCATCACTATCACAACCACAGACCACAACGACTAAGCTGACTTTGGATTTCGCGTAGACCCTGTGAAACTTCTGCACCTCCATTCTCTGCGTATTGACAGACTCGTCCTTGTCCACGTAAAAAATCAACAAGCAAGGTTCGAAACCGACGCCTCCTTTGGCCCTTCTTGCGGGGGGATAAGGTGCAGTTACACGCTGGAACATGTAGTAATGCCCGCGCATGACCACCGTGGATCTGACCCATGTGCCATTAATAACACCCGCGACGTTGCAAACATTGAGAGGGGCTGGGACAGCAGAGTCGCAGACGATGACGTTTCGCGGGTGATCCCTTTCATGGTCATCGCATGCCCACTCGACGTCGCGAACACCTTTCTCATTGGGCAAGCGGCACTGTTCAATAAGTTCGCAGAGAGTACGATACGAATGTTCGTGGAGCTGCTTGATCCTAGCACTGTCACCTTCCTGGATGGTCAATGTGGTGATACATGCGTGGCCAGCGAAGGTCATATTGAGTTCTGAGATGGATTGTTCGTTTGCCCTCCACCATTGCTCCATGTCTGGAACTTGGTTTTCTAAACGTGTAACAACAAGGACGATCGGGACTTTCTCCTTAACTTTGGAATAAAATGACATGTAGTTCCGGCGGAGCGCCGACCTCTCTCTCGTGCCCTGCACGCAGTATACGAGGAGATGAATGCCATCCTGCTCCATGAGGGTTTGAAGGAGCTTCTTCAAAACCTTTTGAGCTTCCTTATTGGGGACTGCTCCCTCAGAGCCCTCATCAAGACCTGCAATGAAGTCAGTAACGCCCACCAAGAGCGGCTAACTGCGCTTACCGGCCGTATCGAAAAGCTTTACTTTCAAGGTCTTGTTCTGAACCACAATGTCATGCTCGTACATGGTTGTTTTAGTGGTACATCCCAAGGTGTCGGAGGACGTCTGCGCCGATTGCGTCCCAGTGATTAAATTGACCAAGGAGCTTTTACCAGCTCCTGTTTCTCCAAAAATAACAATATTGACATGTTTCACGTGCGATGTGAAGTTTCTCAGTTCTAATATCGTGTCGTACTCATCGGGGACTCTGATCCACATCAATGTCAGCTGTACGCTGAGGAAGAGCCAAACACCACTTACAGTAGATGGTTGTCTCTCAGCAGGAAAGACATGGTGGAATAATGAGAGGCAGTTTCAACTTGCCAGCGTGTTGTTTTGA
>JABBWB010000919.1:0-11439 GCA_016628085.1 Suillus occidentalis
CTCCTGCATCAAGAGGTTCACTCACTGATCCGAGTCTTCTTGATTATGGATGCCCTTGACACGCAAATTGAGAGCACAAAATTACATGGTACTCGGAGTCCTCGAAGATGATCGATTCCCACGACTTGCTGTGAATATGAGATAAGACCTAGGTACCATCTTCACCGCTGTCTTCTTAGATAGATGTTCTATAGATAACCACCTATAAAATCAAATATCTCCACGGTCAGTGATTCAGACAAATACCAATGACTGATAACGTGGTCGCTCGTGGGTGGCTGTTCAGCGATGCTTGAAGATACAATCAGTGGGCAGAATCTCTGTGAGGTCAGCAGTGAGCAGTCAACTCGACAATGTGCAGGACACGGAAACAATAACAACAACAATAACAAAGAAAATAAACAGAATAATAACAACGACGTCAAAGAAGATCACCCGATGCTCTTGTCCCGCAGCAACAGCACCGCCAGAAAGTTGTGCAAAGCAATAAAGGTCACTCCCAAAGCACAAGCAGGTAGGATCAAAGGTCAGGACTGATCAATTGCTCTCCGGACTCCACGCAATATTGAACCTGCTGCCAAGGAACTCACGATGAGTATTAAACAGAATCAGGAACGGACGTCCTTGGTGTTCAGCACCAAGTCCCCTTTCAATAGCTAAAGCCTCGTGACAATGAAAACCCTGGCTCAGTATCACTACTCAGATGAGTAAGGTCAAGCTTCCCGTTATCAACTCCTGAAGTCTCCCCACTAAGCTACTCTGAGCCTTAGATGGACGAAAGAGACAAACACAGAGATTCCGGAATATGCAAGTTGGTAAAACAAAGAAAACTCAGAGAAATGTCTATGACAATGACGAAACCGACAAATGGAACAGAACCAGGTCTGCTGGTCGTGGAGCACGGCATACTCACACTTTTACTGACGTCTCGCAGAGGTTCACCCTACAATCTTCAACAGCTTACACTGTCTCTGACTTGGCTCACACTTTACAGACGCAAACTGGGGGCGTAAAACTGCTCTCTTTTCAACCGAAACGTGGGTCCTTATATACACGAAATCAGTGGCTGTGCTACCATCTTCCCACGAAATTAAGTGAGGATTACTTAAGTCTGATGAAATAGAGGGGTGTAATCTCTGAGTCAGCTTCGAGGGGTCAATTAGTGAAAGTATTAAGTAATGGTGGTAATATTTTGCTGGGTCATGTGATGTCCTGTGGCTGAGGCCTAAAGGGCCTAGACAAATGGGCATGTAATTTGTGGGTCTGGTGTGCAATATTTTTTGGTGATTTTTCATTATATTTTTCGGCTGGAAGCCAAAATTGCAACATATTATTTCGAGTTTCCTGCGAGTTCCCACAGGTTGATTTGTAGAGGAAATATTTTTGGCAGTCACCTGACATGCAAGAGGTTCTTGCTGAGTCATTCCTGGGCTATTTGAAATGAAACTGAATCCAGAATTAAATCTTTGAAAATATTAGTTTTCTTGTTCAGGTGAATATTTGAAGGGAAATTCGTATTTTCTGAGCTGAGTGCTTGGGAGATTAAATCCGAAAAAAAATGTTGGGTGGGGGCTCATAGCAGAGTATTAGTCAGCCATGCACCAGACCAATTTGGTGCAGGTCACCGCGTGTCAACTTGAACTGCCTGTTCAGTGACGCACAGCGAAAAGGAAAGTATTTGTATTTCAGAACAACATATTCCAAGTATATCGTAGCGCTAAATTCACCAATTTGACTCCTTCCTTTGATTAATGGCAGCACCGTTGAAGGGTTGCCCACAATATACCTCCCTATTGATTCGCCGAAGTTACCCACCTGCCGTCTAGTATCCAAGCATATGAGGCAGGTAGTCTTTATCCTGCTTCTGGTTTTTCTCATGGTATCTTGTGGAGCCCAAGGCTGCTCTTGGGAACCTGAGAGGGCAACAGATAGACGAGGACTTAATAGATATCGTGCAAGTTGCCCTTTTTTCAAAAGGTTCAGTGTTCTTGCAAGTCAGAAGAGACTCCAACGAGCTAGAGATGCAACCCTGGCAAATCTAGTTCCAAAGGCATCGACGACGAACTCATCGCAGATGCTAGTAAGTCGCTGATCTTTCTTTCTTTGGCGCTACTACTACAACAATATGACTGAACATCTTCAATTTGTGTCGCCAGAGAATATTGCCAATCAGGGCTGGGCACGTAAGGGCCCGTCGTATTGCATCTTGCCAGCATCTACCAGCAAGACTCGAGTCCAGTACAACTCCTACATTTTTTGACGCCCCCGGCCTTGCTGCAGCCTCTGGGTCACACCGCCCTTTCGACTTAAACGACTTGGACTCCGAAAAAGGAGAAAACGATGTTGATGCTGCAATGGAGTCCGAGGGTTTAAATGTAGTCCACCGTGATGACTTTCACCACTCCGTTGCTTCAGAGGAACCGGTGCTTTCTAGTATGAGGCGTATTCCGAGGTGTTTACATGACATAGACCCGTGTTTGGCTGAGGACCTCGGTAATGATATTTCATCAGTTCCAGCTCCATCCAGGATTCAACGCGTCCTTTTAACGCTCAAAGATACTCTCCAAACCACTTTCGATTCATTTGGACTCTGCCGGCTTTATCCTCGTCGGCCTTCATTTGAGCCGAATAAATTCGTCGCTTCCTCATTACTTGCAAGATCATGCCCGACTATTATTCCAGGGCCTGAACCAACAGCAAAGCTCCCTCCGCCGCCCTATCCCTACTCTAACACCACCATTTATCGCCTTATGACCTGGATGAACTCAGGTAGTCACCGGAAATCGGAAACTGAAGTCCAACGTCTCGTCCAAGAGGTTCTACAGGCAGATGACTTTGATGTCAAGCATCTTGAGGGGTTCTCAGTGAGGAAGAGCTTAAGAGAATTGGACAGGGATGAGAGCGGTGAGAAAATTGCTTTCCCTGATGATTGGATGGAGACTAGTATTACTGTCGACATTCCAACGAAGTCAAGTGATGAAGGGCCTACTAAATACGATATTCCCGGATTGCACTATCAACCTCTCGTTGAAGTAATCCGAGCCGCATTTTCAGATGTGCAAGCAAGCGGCTTCCACATCCTGCCTTTCAAACGGCTATGGAAGGATCCCTTGGATAATCATCAAGAACGAATTTATGACGAGCTCTACTCCTCAGATGTCTGGCTGGACGCCCAGGACGATCTCCAGAAGCTACCCAAGGAGCCCGGCTGTTCATTGGAGCGAATTATAGCAGGACTCATGTTTTTTTCGGATGCCACTCACCTGGCAAACTTCGGGACCGCAAAAGCCTGGCCGCTTTATATGTACTTCGGAAATCTATCTAAGTATACACGATGTTTGCCTCAATCAGGGGCATGTCACCTAGTAGTGTTTTTGCCCTCAGTACGTTCTCCTAATTACTGGACGCTTATTGAGGATGATTGACTCAAATGCCCTTGTCAGTTACCTGACAGGATCAAGGATATTTTGAGTGGACTGCCTGGCATATCGAAGACGGGCATCTCGTCCCTTCATACTCACTGCCACAGGGAGTTATTTCAAGGATGCTGGGAGATCCTACTTGACGAAGAATTTCTTCGTGCATATCGTCACGGTATTGTCCTCAGATGTGCTGACGGAGTATTGCGAAGAGTATTTCCCCGAATTTTCACCTATTCAGCTGATTATCCTGAGAAGTACGGCCCTCCTTCATCTCAATTAAAACTGTTGGATCACTCATGAAAATATAGGGTTTTAATTGCAACGATCAAAGATATGGGCTCATGTGCATGCCCTCACTGTCTCACCCCGAAATCCTTGTTCGATAATCTCGGTCTATTGAAGGACATGAAGAATCGTATAACTAACCTCCGCGCGTACACTATGACAAATGTCACCAAAGCGCAGGAGTTCATCTACAAGTCTGGGAATACTGTAGACGGTTTGAAGGTCGAACGCACCCTTGGGGACGGCTCATGGGTGCCCACTGTTGTAAGTACCAGCAGTCCATTGCATTTTTATCGGCTCAGATCGACTACTCGTAGAATCAGTTTGTCAGAAAGCTCGGTCCGCTTGGCCTCGACACATTCCAAATGCTTGTCGTTGATTTTATGCACGAGTGTGAACTTGGCACCTGGAAGGCACTTCTCACCCACCTTATCAGACTCATCTATGCTCTTCCGAATGGAAATCAGTTTGTCGCGACCCTCGACAAAAGGTACGCGAAGTTGGTAGAGTGCTGCTACATGCTAATCCTTTAAAATGCCAATCCGACCATAGATTTCGTCAAGTGCCCACATTTGGGAACGGTGTAATTCGAAAATTTGCCAACAACACCTCCGAGATGAAAAGGTTGGCAGCACGTGACTTCGAGGATATTCTACAGGTACGTTTTGCATGAAAGTCATCCCCCTGTATTATCGCTTACATCTTCATCGTCATTAGTGCGCTATTCCGGTCTTCGAAGGGTTGTTCCCTATTGGCCATGACGCTGTGGTACAGACTCTACTGTATCGATTTGCGCAATGGCATGCGCTCGCCAAACTCAGGATTCACACAGAGTCTACCGTGACCTTTCTTGAAGACACATTCAAGATACTCTCTCAGAAATTGAGGAAATTTCGATGTACCACCTGTGCTGCCTTCACTGCCATGGAGCTACCGAAGGAGAGAGCAGCTCGCCAGCGAAAATTAGCCCAGCAATCTGAAAGTAACACTGCCCCTCCGCAATCGAGCGGGGCGAGGGTGAAGAAATTCAATATGAATACATACAAATTTCACGCAATGGGTGATTACGCAAGAACCATCAGGATCTTCGGGAGCACGGATTCTTTCACCTCTCAAATGGTATGGATCTAATAGATTTTCACTATCCACCTGAAGCTGATTTCGGCCAGGGAGAGCTTGCTCACAGAGCTCTAAAAGCATTTTATCCACTCACCAGTAAGTTAGACACGCCAGCGCAGTTGGTGAAGCACGAACGCAGGCGCCGTGTACTTCGTCGAGTGGCAGAAGCAGGAGGTGCTTCCGTTTCTGATAGCCACTCACCCGCCAGTGCTCTTCCGGTTTCTTCTGGAAAACATCATCACATCGCAGCTAATCAGAGCAATCCTGTCGATATATTTGCATTCCTTCGTCACCACGGCAATGATCCGGCTGTTAAGGTAGAAATAAATTTGCAGTAGGCGCACTTTATGCTTTACTCACGACAAATATCATCAGGACTTCATACCAAAACTGAAGGATCATATCCTTTACAGGCTGCGGAAACTGGACATCGACCATTGTGATCACACCTTCACAGACGAGGAGCACAACTCAGTGATCATTCCTAATAATACGATTTACTCCGCTCAGACGATGCAAGTATACTACACAACATATGACCTCAGGCGTGAGTACGACACCATAAACCCCAGAACGCACGCCGACATTATGGTACTTTCGGGGGAGAAAATGCCGAGCCACCCATATTGGTATGCCCGTGTATTAGGTATCTACCATGTGGAAACATGGCTAAAAGTCGATGGGGGCCAGCCTGTGAAGCAAATTGTTGAGTTGCTCTGGGTTAGATGGTTAGCGCTATTGCAGAACCATCGATCCAGCATGAAACATGCTCGTCTTCCAAAGGTTGGATTCGTAGAGGAATCAGATCCGGACGCATTCAGCTTTCTCGATCCAGGGCAGGTGGTGCGAGGAGCTCATTTAATTCCGGCATTTGCCTCGGGACGTGGTACAAGCGCGCTTCGCTATGGCCAATCACTGGCACGTCCTGAAGGAGACCTAGATGACTGGGAAGAGCACTATGTCGGGATGTGAGTTTGGGTATTCCTTTCTATAGTGCACTCACCTAGATGCTCGAGTCAGATTCGTTGACCGGGACATGTTCATGCGTTACACCCACTTAGGTGTCGGACACCCGGTAATGCTGCGTAGGATGACACGAGACTGTCTTGACTCTGAGTCAGTGACACCGGTCAATGCAATGGATGTCGTAAACGAAGATGATGATACAGATGATATCGATGTTGAGGATCGTGAATCATGCCATGATGTACAAGAGGAGGACCATGATAGTGGGTCAGAAGATGAAGATGAAGGAGACGGGGAGGACGATGAAGACAGTGGAGATGACGGTGAGGATGGTGAAGGGGAGGAGGACATATTTGATGATCTTTCTTTCTAAATAGAACACTTGGGTCGTTCATTCGCTTACGTAATAAACTTGCCATCAGGCATTGTGTCTACTTGTTTATTGTTTATGGTGATTTGAGCTTATCAAACATTCCTGGCCAGTCGGACTTCCCTCTTATTGAAGCCCCCACCAAGAAATCATCGTCTCATACCATGCGCCCCGATCGTAAGCTTACTATCGCGCTCTGAGGCTAACATTATCCACAGAGCTCCACCTATCGTTATGCCAGATCCGCATTTTGGGTTTATCGATAGGACGCAATGACTGTTGCACAGTAATCTCAACCTTCAGACACTAGTTGTTGATGTTCAAGGTAGTCCAATCAGAACAGGATATCGCCCTTTATTCACAGCCAGTGCTACAGGGAGTTATTTCAATTGAATATTTTCTTCACACCCATTGACTATCCAGACTCAGGGAAATTCGTCGCTATGGAGAAGCAAGACAGCTGCACTATCGGTTCCCTAGACTGCCCTTTGAACCATATTGGAATAGGACTCTACGCATTTGGGCGCTTCCCGCCAATCAGAAGGGTGACTGTGGCAGAAATGCCAGTGGACTCAGGTTCTGTTCTTCAATCTCGCACGATCATTCCCTTTGACCCAGACTAATCCAGACTGTCATGGTGGCAGCTCAAGTTGCAGACTGGTTGCGGTAGTGGGAACTTAAAGACATCAGTTTGGAATGGCATCCTCGTTGCGGCTGGTGCTCATATTGGTCCCAAAGACGTTTAAGTACGTTAACCAACATGATACGATCATCGCCCGCGCACCAGGTAATTTATGTTTTTGCCCCTGCAGGTTGGATTTATTACACCTCCTTTACTACAGAAGCATCAAAATAGCTGCTCTGCCCAGAGGTTGGCGCGATTCCATGAGGTCGTTGTAGTTTGCATACGGCTGGATCCAGCTGCAGGGTCCAACCTCGATTTACCCGGATAGCACAGCATCGTGCCCTCCTACTGCATGACACAAGCATGGTATGTCCATTCTTGAACAATGCTGTAAAACGGAACTTATTGCAGTGCAGACCCAGCACAGTGGCCCGGGCAGTTTGGTGATTCTCAGGCTAGTCTTGAATCATCGCTATGTCGGCCAGAGTCGGACTCGATGCTTCAAGAACTCAACCTGCCTGGGCAAGTGGGTGGGGGCGGCAGCTTGAACACGCAGCGACAAGGTGGGTTCAGTCACTTGCGATATTTCTGCCACCCAAACTCAAACTTGACAATCCAGAATCCCCCGAGAATGACCCGTTCCAATGGCAAGCTCAGGGGGGAAGTAATGAACGGTTCAATTTTGACTCGCCGTTCGGTTTGAGGCTGGAGCCGCCCCAGACGTTTACAATGTCGGTACCTCAGGAAGTTAACATTGGATGAGCCACGCTCGACCCTGCATTCAGCTTGTCACATGCGCAGGCTTCTGCGGGCACCAGCCAGGTCGTTGCTGAAGCAACGTTTTCATCATCGTCCCCGAACTCACAGAACTTCAATTTCCAAAGGCGCGATCCCCTTGTGGGCACCAACCCCCAAGTTCCAGCGTCACTTGCAGACCACCAAGTTCGATATCCTGGACTTCTAATGTCGCAGTCGTCCATGGGCGTGGGCCTGAGGCACGTCGTCTCCGACGAAACGTTGGGCGGCGGTAGGCGCATTGTCACACCTCTGACAACCGGTCCTACAGTGTCGCAGGAGCGACCATTTCCCCCATACCCACGTGATACTCAAGGTGTTTACCCACAATGGATCGGCCACTCGCAGCAGCCCGAAGCACCCACAGCGAGTGCCCAGCCGAAGTTGGACGCGCTGTCCATGCCACTGCCTGCAATGCAGGGCCCCACATTCCAACCCTTCTTGCAAACACAGCCCCCTATGAACAATGAATATTTCGGCTATCGTAAGACGCCCAATCTTCCGCCACCTTCGTCTAAAACCTTGCAGGACCCCAACGCCCAAGAGACTGCTTCAGCTAGCCTGCCAACAGCCAGCGGTAGCCATCACACTGCGTTTGGCGAGAGGCACGGAAAGAACTCGTCATCTTCGCTGTATTATAGTCGTGGACAGGTTTCGGTCACTCCAATTGGCCATACTCAGGAAGAAGTTAAGCTGAAAGTATCGCGTCAGAGACGATCGAGATTGAAGGAACACAGCATGCTACCACTGAAAATAATTCAGTACAAACCCAATGATGTTGATGATACAGCGCAGTTACCCATTCAACCACCACAGGAATCGATCGTCTGGCAGACGCGGCCACTAGCGGAACATGTCAAGGATAAATCTGAGGACCTTATGCTCACGTCGATATTCCAGAACGGGTTTTTCCTCGGCGAGAACACCCTGACACAAATGGCTGATGACGCGCTGAGCGCTGCCGTTGATCGACACCCACAAGGTATCCCTGCTCTATTGAGTATGCATTGACTTCTTAACTAACCAAGGAAAAGCAGGGGACCTGAAGATGTGGAAGTCGTCGGTAGATGGGATAACCCATATCAATAAGTTGAAGGGGGCGGCCAAAGCGACCTTCTCTGACTTCCAGAAGTTTGCCGATATCTTCCTGCTACCAGTCTATCGTCTATGCATTGACCTGTACGACGTGAACTTGCAGGGCAAGGACGATGTGCTCGCATGGCGCGCGAAAAGGATAGAATCTATGCTATTGAATTACGCATTCATTGATGCTTGGATCAAGGTGCGTCAAGTGCTGTTCATGCTTCCATATTCCTGTATTCATTTTTTTTCAGCTGCACGTCGGTAACAACAACTTCCAGGAGTTCCTCATTCCGTTTGGCCATGTTGCGGTCATCTCCTTGATTGAATACATGATGATGAAACAGGGCTACTATCGTTACATTTCCTTGGGCACAGATGGTTGGGAAAAACGTCTTGAACACACCCTCGCGGTCATAACGACGGTGTATCGTTCGGCAATGATAAAGCTGAAAGCCGACCCAGGCTGGCCCGGGGAGGTGGCTATCCTGAGTCACGAGGAGCAGTCGGACTCCGAGTACTATGATGAGGTCATAAAGCGCCTCTCCTCTCTACCTGCTCATGAAAGGGCGATGCTTAATCAGTTGATGGCTGGCCTATGTCGTGCATTAAAATGCGGTCGTTGGTCTTGTGTCTCGCTTCTTGCACTGGATAGCTACAGGGTAGGTGAGCGCTCTTTCTAGAATGCAATTTGCTCATATAACTAAAGGATGTCGCAGGGTGAATAGTAGATCCCTCGATGTTCAACGTCGCCAATCCTCTGATGTGATGGGTACTAAAAATGGAGGTATTGTTCTTATGACGTGGTAGCTGCTGTCGCCAAAGTCTAACACCCAAACGTCATTGCCACAGAAGTCCTTGGCGGAATTATCCCCAGCCAAGTCGTTTTTCGCATTATATGAATAGATGCTCATCTACCAGCAGGTGCTACTGCCACGGGACGAATCCCCAGTTTCATTCAGTTCGTTTTCCCCCTCAATCCTTTCCTTGTTCTTAATACATTGCTCTGGGGAAGGGGCTTGTCCTCTGTCTCGGTGCTGTCATCTTTGTGCTACTGCACGGACGCTATCTGACTTGACGATCACTGTCATTGTCCTATCAGCTGGTGTGTGCTACAACGTTGTCCGCTGAAATCTGGCACTGGTGGTGGCACTCGTCAGTCTGACTTCCAGGCCTGCTGCTTCATGGATGCTGTTGACATGTGTGGCATTCACGGCATTTCTCATGTGGCTGATCAGAATTGCACTGCTGTCGCAGATGGTGTACCCGCAGGAGACGATATTCACCTTCAAAGACTAGAACCACGACGTTTACCCCTTATTATGGATGTAAATTTTTTCCTGGCAGAATTCATTGTTCTCTGCGAAGGGAGTCTTGCCATCGCACTAACGGAGGAGCTTGAAGATATGTCGATGATGGTATCTCTACCTGGTATGAGTGATCAATTTGTCGCGGTCAATAAGGCTCATTTATTCACAGTATTTCACACATCTGGCTCGAATACCAACCTTGGATTGCTTGACGATGATCAATCCTGATGGCAGTTACTCGCATTGGTTATTATGAACCCTTGCGGCAGGCATCGTTTGGGGATTTCCTATCCCGATTATGTGTCTGGACTACCTGGCAAATCTACTGTGTATGATTACTGCATGGACTACTGAAATGAGTGCACACCTTTGGATCATTGATGAGTTACGAAGGGTCAGCTGTCTAATTCCCTCCAGCTTATCTAGTCACTGACATTTTTTCTAGTCTGGTTGAATTGATCGTGCTCAACATTGGGCTCGCTGCTCACATTCTCACCCAAAGAGTATTCTCGATAATTATTGTCGAAGTGTTAATTCTAACCGTTATGATTACACCGCTCGTTCTCTATGATCGAATGCCAGGTTTGCGCTAGCTGGACGTATTTCACGGGCATCAACTGGAGATGAAGCCGAAGTTGAGCGGTTGTCAGTCTCCCATGACCGAAGATCAACCATAGTGCTCCTTCTTCACTGTTGTCCTTAACACATTCGATCAAATTCCAGAATGTTACTCAACAGGTGTACCCAGGCTTTCGAATCCCCTTCAGTCACCACTTTTCCGGTCAGCTGCATTCTACACCTCTCGGCATCCCCAAACACCAAGTCCGGTAACCGACCTTCCATTTTACAATGTACGTTTATCCCAGACATCAATGAGAAATCATCGATTGACGGTTTCTCGAGGAAGACAGCTACGAGCATCTTGGACGAAGTCTGCCGTCATCAGTCTGGGACAAACTGTGTATGCTCTTCGTGTTATATGTAGAGAGCGTACAACGGATGACTATAGCATTTAATAACCAAAACACAGAATCACGATTAGGGTCTCCCGCCGGGAATAAACTGAGGACCTTCATTCGCTCCTGTGGGTGACAATATCTTTATGAACTACAGTTTGACTAATCGTATCAAGGTTTCGAGTGACACACTTAACTTTACATTTGGCATGTCAAGACATTCACAAAGCGGCGAAGCAAAACTTCAGGGAGTTTTATGCCAGGGGTGTGCTGGCGGCAAAGCTAAAGCCTGCTGGGCTTGAGGTCAGACTTTCCATCCTTGACGTATTCAACTCATATTGTTCTCCGAGATTGCGTCAAACAGCTCCACATCAAGACATTGTCACTAATCATGATGCTAGCAGTGGCAACGAGACTATAAAAAAAAAACCCCTAGACACTCTCAAAGAAAGGGTAATTAACGGATGTCCTTTTGACCGACCTCCTCAAGAATCTTTTATTGGGCGACCAC
>JABBWB010000092.1:0-148872 GCA_016628085.1 Suillus occidentalis
GCGAGAAAGGCAATAGTAGAGCAATACTCACTGTTAAACATACATGTATTCTTGTTTGATACTTGCAGAAGGCCGCATGAATGTGGCAACTGTATCACCGAGCTCGCGAATGTACACACACAGAGATTGATCAGTATGGCACAGATTTCTCCATTATGCTGATGCATGATGTGATATGTAAAGTGCCTGTTGAATAGTCAGTAAGATAACAAGGCAAGCCACGACCCACCAATGTCAAACCCTGAGATAAGGTACCAACCCATAAAGATACAACATCAGTGCAAAGTCGCATTCTCATTGGAAGTAGCACATTTAGATCACAGCCGTCAGTCATTGAAAACTTGCGGGAGGTTGCGTGGAAAGTCGAAGCAGGACAAAGGTTGTCTGTTGCAATCCTTGATGAAAACAACTCGGCTAGTGCGCAGAGGCAAGGCATTTTCGCACGAATTCCCAATTGACACATAGTCAATGAACATCATGAATGATCTGTATAGCAGCTCGTCATAAGAAATCTGAAGCAGGCGGCGTCAATTTTCAGAGCAGTACATATATTGATTCTCGCTCGCTCAGTGGCAACATATTGAGCTCCACTCACTGAGTAAACATATCGTGATTCTTCACAAGTAGGAACATCTACCAGTCAACAAGTAAACAATGTCATGAATTTTTTCTCGCTCACCTGGTGACATATGTTGACTGTCGCTTCTTCAGTGAATAAGTCATTGCTCTATGGGAGGTACCACTTTCACTCTTGGCTTCAAAATTGTAGACCTTCGATTGTACATTTCGGTCGCGACTCGTCAAGCCTGATCATTAGCTTTTGTTTCACCTTCCCTCAAATTTCAAGTTCGAACAATGTGGGAGTCTGTCCTCTATCACAAACTTGAGTAGACCAGTCATGAACGCTCCTTTCCTCTATAAGGTCAAACATGACCATGTGATGATCGATGGCATAATTATGCTGATGGGTGTGATTATGTACTATATAATGTTATATATGTCCTTCTACTTTCTTCACCGGTTCACTGATGACAATCCTCCTAACCCGCATTTCACTAGTATTCAAGCAACCATGCAGCGTTCTTTATGCTGTGGACGGAGATGCTGCACTCACTATGAGCGATTACGACAGAGCCATCGAGCTTTACTCGGCGGCGATTGACCTGGACTTTGCCACTGCTACCGTCTTTGCAAATCGTAGTAAGGCGAGGTCGAACATCAGTGAACTGGTGAATTTTTGATAAGAGCATGTATTACGATATATAGCTCAAAATGACAAGAATTGACAAAATTCTGCTATGGGGGATCACATTGGCATTGAAGGGTTTATAGAGGAAAGAACACTTCGTGATTGTCCTACAGAGGCATCTGATGTGAAAAATGCCGCGATGTCCCTCACACTCAAACTCCGAGGGGAAATCGAGCATAAGTGTGTGGTCTGCCTACATGAATCAATACTACAACCCCAGAGATAAAGACATCAGTTGGGAACTCGTGAGAGTATGCCGCACATTTTGCAGGAGCACAGCACGTGATTAGTAGGTGGGAATTAATTCATCATCTCATGCTTGGAGCGAGCATAGAGCATCTGATTAAGCTGAACAACAACCAGTAGCGGTAAGCACTCGCGATCGCACCCCAAGAAGTATATTCATATACTGATACTGCTTTATGTCGCACGCTAACTTGATAGAAAACTTGATAACCCGGGACCATGCTTCACTCAGATGGCATGTCCACCACTCGCGGACCTTCCACCATGCCTTTGCATGACGCGGAAAGCTCATTGCACAGTAACTTAGTCGAGAACATGGTGGCCTTGTGCCAGGCTTCGCACAGAATCCCTGCTTGCCATTGAAGAATTTTCACATATACTTTGTCATAGGTCGTTCGGAAGTCATAGCCAGGCATGGGCGCTGCATATTTATTATGCAGTGACTCGATCAAAAAATTCACAACGGAGGACCATCCCTCACTCATACATTGCGCTTGCTACTCAAGGGCCTTCTGTTACGGTGTCATAACTTGACTGTTACATGCAATCACAACACGTCACAACGGAGGTCATACCATTGACCAGACGCAGTACGTTGATGGTTGTAGTACCCTGGCACGGAATTTGTAATTGGTGAGTAATGGCTCACCTGGGTGCCCCAATTGACATCCCACAAGTACCATAGATATTGCGCCACGCTGATCAGCAGTATTGAGTACTTTGCGCCACACGAGAAGAATTCTGCGGACATGCATTCATGACCTCCGCAGCGCAGCTTCTCCAGCTGACGACAAAGCTGTTGTTAGGTGATACTAGGTATTACGACGACGTGTTCCGCTCTACTTGAGTGATTACTGGCCTATCTCATCTCGAACTTTTGTTGTTGTCGGGCTAAGTTAGGTATTGTAGAGGTATCTTAAGACCATTAAGGATCACTGAGGAGAACCCGCTTGGAAATAAAACACCCTACCATGTCACATATCATCAATAGGTTTTGAATCTAACATTTCTTTTCGATTCCTCTCAGCTTGCAAGTCCATACTTTCTGGGCGAGGATTGTGATGAAGGCCAGATGATTGCATGCTTTTGGGTAATCAAAGTTGCGCAGGTGGAATTATAAACTGAATCTCATCCATGATGTTCAACAAAAATGCCAGTGGCACGATGGTATGGTTCTTAAGGTATTTCACACCAAGCATGAATCATCAAAGCACGTTGTTATCAAATTGCAACAGTACATTAAGATAACATTATAATAGAATTTAATGACAATAGGTCCTAGTTTGAATCGAAAGAAGCGTCGTCGATCGCTGCCCTCTGTCTTGCGAGAGCATTGACAGACATGTTGGACCTCACTGCGTCGCTAAGGTTCTGACGGTGGCTCCTACCAAAAACCTTCCTAGACAAATTGATGATATTAGCCGAGGCTTGTTGACAGTATCAGTGTGACATATGTACCTATTCCACCACTCAAGGAGTTTATTGACCCGACGCCTCGCTTCTCGACCGGGGGGTCGTTCGAAAAAGTCCACGATGGACCGCCAGAATTGTACATAGTCGAAATCACCGTCAATGGTCCGCCACGATGTGATGGAAGAAAGGGCAAATCGTACCTGTCATATAGGATAGGAAAATAAACAATATCATGATAACGATGACAACTTACTTGACAGGCAATATACGCAATCGAGCGGGGCGTGACTTTCTCCAATTTGATTATCTGCGCAACATGTTTTTTTACCTTGAGTCCCCAACCTGCCCTCCTGGCACGTCTATTGTTCTCAATGACGTCAGCGCCGTCGCCGTCGCCGTCGATGTCCTTCGCTGAGGAGGGTGACGTAAAGACAGCCTTGTAGCCCTGGCAACAGTGAGATCATAGCCGGGACGACTTGGTGTCACGAACCTGCACCAGAATTTGCCCCTTGAAAAGGCCTGCCTCTAAGTTGTCTAAATTGGCGGTATACTTTTCATATAAGAAGGACGGAAAAGAGAGCTCAGTCACAGTATAACCTTCAGAGCGATCTCGAATCCCTGCCTTCGTGCTGGTAAAAAATTAGCATTCCTCGGTGCTTCCAAACACACTACATACGCTGGGTTATTCCAGTCCAGCTCGGCTGGGCAGAGCAACTTGCCACATGCATCGTTGATGAACCCGCGATGATGTTTATCGTCGGAGTCCACCAGGGGATTCGGATTAAGGTCACGATTGACCCAGTCGGCGACAAGAGTCTTGAGTTTTGCTGTGTCGTCTCCTCGAGCTCCATCAGCCCCCTGCCTAAGCTACACAAATATTCGTCACTATAAAGTCGACCATTAGTAGTAGTATCGGCACAGCACGTACCATTTTAAGCATGCATACATACTCATCATGCTCCATGTTGGAGGACTGCTTCACTATCCATGGCAAATTTCTCGTCATTATATCATACCCCGTCTGCAGACGTTCTTGACTACATAAACAAATCAGGGTGAGGACACGGGTGAAAAAGCGAGGGCGAAAAACTGACTCAAACGTGGCCACTTCCTCATCATTAAAGTCCTCATCGTATCTTCTGTCATTCTCTGAGATGAGGTCCTCGATACTGTCATATAGAGCAACAATGCGCCTGATTCCTCTTCCTTGAGTTAGATAGTAGTTCGTTTGCCTGAGAAATGGATGAGCGAAGCCAACCCGACACATATATTGACGATCATACCTTTCTTTGGACGTGCGCCCTGACTCAAGAGTCTCTATCTTGTCTTCCAGCTCGGCAATTTTGCGTCTCTGCCGTGCCTGCAGGAATGCTAACTGTGCTTCTGAAGGCTGCTGAAGGTTGTTCTCGCTCTGCTGTGTTCCCGGGTCGATAACAGTCGCGCCGCCATCATCTTGTGACATATTGGCCTCACTGTGCGACTGTGAAGGGGAGGGGGACAATGAATGAGGATGGAAATTGAGAGAATGGAGTTCGGCCAGTACCGTTTATATACGGATCGGCTGCCTCCACGAGTGCTTGGAAAGAGACGTCATTCAGCAAAAAGTAGCGCCCTGGACGCTAAAAGTGCAAAAGCGTGCTAAGTACCATCTTGAGACTATAAACGGACATGGAAGCCGTTGGCAGCTTCCGTACGTACCTAATTTGGTTTCAACTATCTCGTAACGTTAAAATTTGAGCGCGAAAAAATCTAGATGCGAAGGTCACTGGAGTACACCGTGACCATGTCAGTTCATTGAGTCTAAGGATGCATATCGGGCATGAGCGCACCTTCAAGAAAAACTAGAATATGTGGCTGTCTTTCTCCTCACCTTCTTCGAGTGGAGGTGCATCAATGCTTGCAACAGCACGCTGACCGACGTTGTACTAATCCGAAATCGCTGGAGCAAGACCAGAGGAGTATTCTCCGGGCACTGTGGGTACAGATGGAGTATCGACCAGCAGGTGCGTTTGGCGGAAAAGGTGCGCTTTTACTTTTATCTCTGCTGTATCACCCGAACCAAACGTCTAAATCAGAGATATTCGTTGTCGGAGCGCTAGTCCCCACCATCACAATTGAAGACGCGGGTGAAGCAACATACGAAGAGCAGGAGATATCGGGCAGTGTAACTCTTCAGCTGGTCATGCTGCATCCCGCAGCAGCTGCCTGTTGTGGAGTGGCATCCGAGTCAAACGAGTGAACTACCGCACCTTTGGATGCATCATGGCTCATGATATCATGAGTAGATGTTAGCCAGGAAGATGGGAGCGGTTGAGTCGGCTCAGAACGGACAGCTAATAGAGTAGTAGGACAGACTTGGTGTGTAGGACTTTGTGATAAGGACTCGGAGCTTAATGATAAGTTGAAGCGTACGAGCATCATGCCATGTGACCAGGTCACATGTTGTGACAATTGCAACCTTCACCTAACACCGAGTTTATCTTTCCCCATGCGCCATACATTCAGGCCATAAAGCACTTCACAAATATTAGCTAGGAACCCTCATGGGAGGAAAGCTGCCTCACTCTCGCTACGTGGTGGGCATTCTATTCTGCCGCCCGTCCTAGACCAGCGCTGAAACTCCGGCATCTGCCCATGACTTCCTGCCCATGAACTTCCATCGCGATAAGTCCCAGAAGCATCAATCGTTGCGTGTGTTTCGCTTTGTTAGAAGCCTTTTGTTAATTTCGTATTACACCATACAGTGCTGGACATGGCTTTCGCTATTGCTCTGCTGTGCCTTCTTCTAACAGGCGTGGCTGTTATCATCGTCTATCCTGCATACACAAATAAACTTGCCAGACGCTCAGTACAAGCTCGCCATGCCATCATCGAGAACCTTGGCATCTCCACCACATCAAACCCCCAATTTATCGGGTACTTCCATCCCTACTGGTTCGTTTCTCCCACCAAGGACTGGGGTTTTTTGACTTATGAGATTTGTGTAGCAATGCAGGTGGGGGAGGTGAACGTGTCATCTGGACTGCCATAGCAGTCACCCAACGCACACATCCTAATTGCATCTCATCAGTATATACTGGAGACGTCAACGTGACCAAGGAACAAATAATAGATCAAGTCGAAGCACGCTTTGATATCTTTCTTGACCCCAAATCTTTACATTTCGTCTTCCTAAAGAACAGACGTCCAGTGGAGGATGCCGCCTGGCCTCGTTTTACACTTCTTGGGCAGAGTCTTGGGTCCACGCCCCTCGTTTAGGAGGCTTTATCTCAAGTCATCCCAGACTTATACATTGGTGGGCCTATTTGTTTTGGATGCTGCAGGGCTATCAGTGTTCATACCGCCCGACAGCATGGGTTACGCTTTTACATTCCATGTAGTTGCATGGATTACTAAAGGCTCCAAACCTATGGGTGCATACGTACATTATCCGACAATCAGTACGGATATGCTGGCCCGTGTGAAGGCGAGAAAGGTAGGTCATACCATCTCCACTGAGAGCTTTCATCCACCTCTGACACTCCTTCTCACACTTCCTCTCAGGCGGACATCGAAGCCGCTCTCGCCCTACCTAACGAGAACCTCACGGTTCCCATCACACTCACTACTCCCCTCTGAACTGACCCTGAGGTATGTATTTCCACTATCTACGCACTGATTTGAACATTGGTGTCCACCAGGTTCTTCGCACCACTTGCAGTCTCATTCGTTCTTGCACTGAGACGGTGGACATGATCTACTCACATATCTTCGGCAATCACACCGCTGGTAGTAACCGATGACGCCCTTCACGCTCTCGTACTGATCAAACGACTATTCGCGCCCTATTACACGCAACACATATCCGATGGGCGTTTATTGTCTATGCGCATTTATCTCAGGAGTGCCGCTCCCGCCACCCACATCACCTTCTCCCTTGGAAGCTTCTACCAAGCATTTCTCCTTTTCCTGTAAACAGTCCTTGAAAATCAGCGGGGGTGGATGGGTCTTGATTAGACAGCTCTGCTTCCTAATGAGCGCCCGTCATGGTGTAGCTCCTCCCTAGTTCCATTATCCCCATCCTCAGTCTTGTCGGCAAGAACGGTCGCGCGAAACGTGTAGCCAGCTGGACGTGGGAAGAATTTGAATGGGGGGTACCCTCCCCCCCCCCCCCCCCCAATTGAGACCGTTGAACTTGTGGGTTCAGGCGATTAGGGGGCCTTGCTCGATTCTATGGAGTTCAGCGGATATGAGACTGGACATGCAGAGTACACTGACAGCGCAAGAACCGCAGAAGGATGGAGGCAACACGCAGAATATGCTGAGACGGCGACTGAAGGATGTCGTGCTAAGGTTGATCATAATAACCTTTGTAATACTATGTTTTTGGTAGGGAGTGGCATCTACTAGTATGCTATCCGGTAGTAACAAGGTGATAATGTAATATTTTGTTTCACGACTATCGCATCCCACTTCCCACAAAAGGACATCACATCCGGATAGGTAGGCTCTACTCTGTCCCATCTGCACTAACTGCAACCAGGCCAGTGCGCTAACACGCACAGTAGTACTAAGGTCCGCACTTCGCAGGAAGAGTTCTACTAAATCGGATTCCTTGTGTTTTCTTTCCGAGTGCGTGTTTCGTCTCCTTTTCTTCCCATTTTGACACTTATAGCAAGTCCAACACGTGGCCCCTCATCTTTAATAAGCGGGTGTTGCCGCTAAAAATTGCTAAGTGTTTAAAGGTACCTAGCCGTAGTTCGCAGTGGTGTCGATGAGTGTTGTGTCTTGTTCGTCATCGAAGAGCGGTTGGTCTCCGGAGTCTTCCTTCAACAAGCGTCGGTGTGTCGACTTGATAAAATCCTGGGCTGTTCACCGCACGTCCACTCATTTCTTATATTACAGACAACTTGAAATTTCCTCGGCTCTTACATTGGCTGCACCTAGCAGCTCTCCCCTCACGTTGAATCCAAAGTCTATTACTACCCGATTTGCTAGTGCGCCTGCTCAAGATAGAGTGGGTAGCTCAGTAGCAACTACTATGCAAAGGAATCATCGTAAGCGCTCCGCCCAGCGTGCCTTATTTCAAGACGGTGGCCCTGATGAGGATTGCGAAATTCCAACGAAGAGATTCAAAATTCTGAAAACAAGTGTGAGTGTGTCTATGATCGTGATGATTTGGATCCTTATCTGACTTGTAAAACTCATTTCTAAAGTGGAACTGCACTCAGTCCAATTCTGATGACGCAAACTATCTCAACAAGCGTATGCTCGAGCTTTCGCGGATCACTCGCCGGGCCATAGCTGCAAGAATGCGATACCAACGTATTCGCTCCCACGAACTAGATCTGATGAAGTCAATTCTCGAAGATGAAACAGTGTTATCACAACAAGATATGAACAGCCTTGATCTACAAATCGGCTCCCTCAGACATATGCTTCACGATGGAGGAGTGACGGCCATAGGAAACAAAGGAAGTAAACACGATCGTGGCAATCACGACCAGGCTTGGTGCAAAAGCTCCGATGATGATAGTTCGATTGTTGGATCTGACGGGAGCCACTCAGTATCATGTACTAGGTCAGGCTGTATTTCGGACGGATAATCGGATGAGCAGCAGCTTCACTATGATAATATTGCTGTGGTTCACGATCTTATTTATTTCATAGTCACAATATCCACCATTGCATGTGTCTATATGTAGTTTTGCGCTGTACCACCTACCTTGAGTTACATGTTACACAAATTCCAGTGCCAACTTTTACTACTTGTCTTCATTGTGAAGCCTGTGTGTGATCAACAGTCCTAACCGAAGTCATTACATGTGCATCGCATTTGTAGGATCAAATGCTACCGGAGGGAAAAATTAGAATATGACTTGGAGTGTCGGTGGTCCGTGCGATCTCAGGCTTATCCAACGCGGCGTGGCCTACATAAATTATTATTATTTAAAAATGAGGTCGATCTCAGCGGTACTGTGGCTTCTACAGAGCGCTTAGTAGTCGCGTTCTGGGGTACGATTGAAGTAACAGATCAGCGCTCAGCGCTCAGCCACACACCGCTGTCCATTTAATATCATAACACATGTTCCAATTGAACCCGAATGATGTATTTACGATTTATTGAATATCGATCCGAAGCAAGCCGCGTGGTGGGGCGCTGAATATTGAATAAAGCTTAAGGAGTTTGCCGTGAGTTTAAAATATAGGGGAATATCCACCTGGCCGAGGCTCGCTTATGTACGATTCGGATGCAATAATATCTAATGTAGTAAGTAGTAAAGCCAGCGCACGACGTCCTCCACCTATTGAGTTACATACACAGGTAGGGCCCACCTTAGATCTCATCAAGATTCCACTATAAAACCATAAAAAGGTCAGGGTACGCTTCGCTCAGTCCGCATCGGGGCAGCAGACGACTTTCTACTTGAAATAGATCAACATTCCGACTTTTTTGACTTTTCATCGACCTTTGAGCTTTTCACTGATTTCTTCCAAGACAGGTCACAGTTCTCTGCACTGTCTAATTCTGGAAACCTTCGGCTTAACTTCTTGCACTGGACCATATCTGTGTCGTCATACTAGTAATCACGATGGTGGCCTCCCATTCAAACTTCAACCTGCGGGACTAAACGGAATCTCTATTACGCTCGATCAGCTTCAGATAGCCATGGTAGTGTTGGGTTCTCAGAGTCCATCGAGTCTGTAAGTCAAACGTACTACATGTGCACTGTGACGTCTAAACATTCATCGGGAAATTCTATCAGAACGCCGCTCCGTGACTTGGACACCTTAGACTTTTAGGACATGCGTTAGAGGGTCACTAGCGTGACGGTGTCGTACTCCTCAAGACTCCTTATATTCCGCCTGGCTCGATTGTTTAAAATGCAACCCACCGGTCGTGGCGAGTCTCAGCTTTCCAAAGTGCATCTCCTTCCGAGCGTCATGACTTCTCCATCGGCTAGCTTTCAACCCATCTCATATGACCCCGCGAATCCTAAACGGCGGCTGACTACTTCAGAACGTTCATTGCACCGTCTGAAGCCGTACTCTCGCACCAGCAGCACGAGCGGCACGATGCAGTATGAATTGTCTTCAGTAGCATCTGTCTCAGACAACGGCGGTGGCCAGAAAAGGACGAAAAAATTGGCCCTGTGCGATCTGCCTGAAAAAGAACGCCCGGCCGTCAGATGGACACGGAGGCGCCTTGTGATGGATCTGTTCACGACAGTGGGATGGCCGCAAAACGAATCGGAGAGTGACAAGGACATCTATCTAAACGAAATCCTGAGCCAAGCCAATTCGATGTTTGGGACCAGTATGTCGTACCGCTCTCGCATTGTTCTAGCTACTAATAATCATATCACACCAGAATTAGTGTTGTCAAAGGAGCTCGCCTCCTTTATGAATTCGGCTGTTACGCAGTTTCGCTCAAGTCTTGTGGAGATTGCGGAGGAATTGGGACGAGAGTTCGATATCGAACCCAAAGACACCTCGTTGACCGATGAGGCCCGCAAGGCCTATATGCAGAAACGTAGATTGGTGCTCCTCGATGCATCCGAGGGCAACCGGTGGCATTATTTCTTAAACGGCGAGGTGATCGATGGAGAGAATGTCCTGCTACTCTTGTTTTCGAATCGAATTGTGGAGAAGATCCATTTACTTCATCTATACGCCAGCACTTACACGCCGCTGCGCGATGTGACTTTTCTAAAGGAGATCACTACGACGACACTGAATATGTTCTCACACGTCGCAGCCGGGGTGAGTTAGAGCCTTGGACACTCTCGTGTATATGATGTTGACTATTTCTAGGTGGAGTGTGGCATCGACAGGATAGTAGATGATGCTACGTCGGGATCTGGGAAGATTGTGCGGTTCACGGGTGAAAAATATGCCCCCCGCCAGGTGTTCTACATGGATTCCGTCACGCGTGCATTGTTGTTCCCGATCCATAGGGACAGTATACCGGCGCGTTTTTTAAATCTTCATCTTAGAGGACTGTGAATTATATTTACTGCATTGAGTTGGACCTGGGACGCGACTAAACCATACTCATGATTTTGTAGTCAGCTCTTGAAAGACAAAATGGGTTTAACGGCGCCGGAACATCCGATCTACGTGCCTCAGACGATGGAGGAGTTAATTAGACCACTCCACCCAGGGACTGCTAGCCAGCCGCTCCTGCAATCATCGTCTGCAGTGCCGCAGATGCCCGCTCAAGAGGAGCCGCCGTCTTCATACGCAGGTGACCTCATACCAAGTGTGTCTTCCACGGCTGTACAACCTCACACAAGTTCCGACTTCTGCTATGGCTCCACCTCGGACTCCCAGTCTGGTCCCTACTACTATGAGTCACTCAATGAAGATGAAGATTTGGTTATTGATGATACCAAGAGGATGTTGAACAATTTTGGCAGATATTGGTTATACTGAGTGTTGTGCATGTGAATTGAAAGAAGTGAGCAGAACTTTAACGTTCAGTTTCAACTCGAGCTAATTTCCAATACAGGGTCTTTGCCCCGTCGGTTTATCTAGTAGTTGACAGGTCCGTGCTAGTCACGCTTACATTGGTCGTTGCCAATTTTCTTTGTACATACGTCTTACGCTCACTAGTGACAAATACTTCAATCCCAACGCTGCGTACGCGCCCATTCTTGACGCCTCGAGTACTTACACTCAACCACCATCGTCCTACTTAATTGTTGAATTTTACCTTTCATCTCTTATGATTAGCATCGAGGCGGCATGCTCGGCCATAACATGCGCCGGACAGGTTAGGAACTCGTGTTTGGTAAAAACGAAAGATCTTCATCGCGAAAAGCGTCTAAGTATCGATTCTCTTGGTCTTCAAGCCATTCTAACCGTTCAACAGTCCAGTCTCCGATAAAGGACATATGCGAGTTCATTGGCATAGTAGTTACGAACATCGTTTGATGATCTACAATACTTAGTCAAATATATAGTAACCCTTGGCACCTTTGATCATGCGGATCAGTTCGCGTGACTCCTTCTGCTATCGCCCATGTATGCTGATATCTAGGCTCCTCAGTTTCGGGAAACAGATCCATATGGCTGAAGTTACGGGCACATTCGGCAATGTGAGAGGCATAATGGTAATTGGGTTTTATGACGGCAGATCCATACAACTAGGCTGAATGGTAAGATGGTGGTTGAGATGTTGAATCTGAGGAAGCTGTTGGTGGTGGGGATCGATGTCAGGGATACGTCCACATGATATGCATATGGAGGTAGCCTGGGGAAAGTGAGGAGATAGGTAGGTGGAATGAGATAGACTTACGGAGAGGGAGGGCTGTGGTCATATTCGCCGGTTGTTTGGATGGAGGCTGGGGTTGCGCGATTAGATAGGAGGAGTCATCGAAGCTGCCTGAGTGATGACGAACGCCACAGGTTGATAGAGGAGGAGAGGGCCTGGAGGGAGTGCAGCAGAACTGAGAGATGAAAGTATGTCACATTTTGTCGATGGCTTACAGATGATGGAGATCTGAGCCACCCGTAAAACGACGCAAAGTGATGTTGTTGCCCGCCCGCCCGCTCCCCGCCGCCTGCGATATCAAAAGGAATACTGATTTGTGGGCTGCGCCAGTATGGGTAGGGGTATGAGACTGAGGCTGTAGGATGTCGTCTTTAATTTAGCCCGCACAGTAGATAAAAAGGTTGAAGTTGAGAAAGCAGCGAGCTCGGCGTGCCCAACGTCCATGGGTCCATGCTCAGCATGTGGAGGGGGCGGGAAGTGACTGTGGCAGTGATACGGAGGTGTTCAGCCGCTGGCGACTTCAAACTCCGTCAACCGTGCCGAGTGTGCACCCAGCCTTTGTCACACAGGCCGTTTCAGATATTTCTAACATCACCCATTGATCACCCATGTGATCAAATACGACCTGCCTTCGGACATGGATGACTACGTCTACCACATTAAATCAATGGAATTGTAAACGGCAACACGAGTCTAGAGACTCAGTTTGGTACGCGTCTGCTACTACATTATCTTTGTAACATTCTCATCAAACTAATATCCCTGCCATTCAACTTCTCTCGGCCTAAATGGAACGAAATCTGCATATGTTCCTCCTCATATGAGAAATGCGCAGCACGCTACACCACCCCCGCCGCAATCAAACGGGTATGTCATTTCCTTCGGATTTGTATATTGTGATAATCAAGCGCTCGCACATAGGACTGGCTGGAACGAGCTCCAAGCTTCTCCTCGCCGTGGATTTGAACCACTTCGAGGTGGTCCTCCCGACAAAGACAGCAAAGATACCGCTTTTGCCGGCATTGCATTCAACAGTCCCACCCGCGGAGGTAGCAGTGCAAGTGATTGGGCAGGTCGCCCACCTAGCAATGGATGGACCGCCAGAGAACCCCGTGGTGATAGCCAACAGCGTGATTCTTCCGGATTTGGTGCCTGGCGCAATGGCCTTCATGTCGTCGGCCCTCGCAATCCGCGCATGGAGAAGGAGCTTTTCGGAGATCCGACTGATCCATCCAAGCAGCACACTGGCATCAACTTCGAGAAGTATGATGATATTCCTGTCGAGGCTACAGGCGCTGGAGTCCCGGAACCCGTTACAGCTTTCACGAACCCCCCGTTAGACCCTGTTCTCTTGGAGAACATCGCATTCGCTCGTTACACTACTCCGACTCCCGTTCAAAAGTACTCCATTCCCATCGTTGCTACTAATAGAGACTTAATGGCCTGTGCTCAGGTGCGTATCTTCTATTGTCTACTTTGTATACGCTGACGTTGCACTCTAGACTGGTTCAGGCAAGACAGGAGGCTTCCTCTCTCCTATTCCTTCCGCCTCTTTCGCTTCTGGACCTCGTGCCCCACCACCTGAGACCCCATCAATGGGGTACTCACGCTCACGTAAAGCCTACCCTACTGCTCTTATTCTTGCTCCCACCCGCGAACTTGTCAGTCAAATCCACGAAGCAGCACGCAAATTCGCATACCGCTCGTGGGTTCGCCCCGCAGTGGTGTATGGTGGTGCCGACATTAATCAGCAGCTGCGTCTGATCGAGCGTGGCTGTGATCTTCTTAGTGCTACTCCTGGACAACTCATCAATCTCATTGAGCGCGGTTGGATCAGTTTAGCAAACATTCGTTACCTTGTCCTTGATGAGGCTGATCGCATGCTGGACATGGGTTTCGAGCCTCAGATTCGCAGGATCGTTCAAGGCGAGGACATGCCTGGTGTAGAGGATCGCCAAACGCTTATGTTTAGTGCCACGTTCCCACGTGATATTCAGATGCTCGCACGAGACTTCCTGAAGGACTACATATTCCTTCCTGTCGGCCGCGTTGGTTCAACCTCTGAGAACATCACCCAAAAGATCGAGTACGTCGAGGACAATGACAAGCGTTCTGTTTTGCTTGATCTCCTCGCGTCTGATCCTCCTGGCGGGTTGACCTTCGTATTTGTAGAGACCAAGCGCATGGCCGACATGTTGTCTGATTTCCTCATGTCAAACCGCCTCCCTGCTACGTCCATCCATGGCGATCGCTCCCAGCGTGAGCGTGAGATGGCTTTACAGACCTTCCGCACCGGACGTACTCCAATTTTAGTAGTCACTGCCGTCGCAGCCCGTGGTCTTGATATTCCCAACGTCACCCATGTGATCAACTACGACCTGCCATCGGACATTGATGACTACGTCCACCGCATTGGTCGTACTGGCCGTGCCGGAAACACTGGTGTTTCGACTGCATTCTTCAACCGTGGAAACAAGAACATTGTCCGCGATCTTCCCGAATTTCTTCGTGAGGCTAATCAAGAAATCTCGGCGTGGTTGGAGAGTGTCGTACATGAGACGACCTTTGGATCAAGTTTCCGTGGTGGGCGTGGAGGTGGCGGTAGTGTAGCAGTGCGTGCTGAAGGTCATGGTTGCGGTGGCAACAATCTGGCTATGGCGGTGCCAGCAACTATGGTGGGGGCTTTGGACGAGTATCAACAGTTAAGTTTTATGATCAGTTGCTAGGATCCTGCTGTACTTACTACTAATACAGGAGAGACAAAACACTTCATTAGCGTCATTCTTAAACCCTTCTCCCCGTCCTCCTCGTCGGACCCACCGAACCCGATATACATATCATTAACCTCATGAACCCTTTCTACGCCGCTGCTGCGCCCTCTTACTCCCCAACCTCCAAGCCGCATCCGTCATCTCCACTTTTCGACCAAGAAGGCTGGCACTCCCTTCAAATGGTCATTTTCACCCGCTACCTCCAGTGTGACCTCGATGCACTACCATCGGGTGGGCAGATACCCAAGACGGACGATTCCACCATCCACGTCGTCAGCACGAAGGTGCAAAAGTCCAACATTGTTGCCGTTTGCGTGTGTCCCGGGCTCTCTAGATTAGATGCCATCGCACCGCTATTAAATGCAGTCCGGGACGTGATCAATCTGTATTCGGCATTGTCCCCCTCATTCTCTTTAGGACTTGATCGACTTTGCCACAATCTGTGCAATGCCCCGCGTGTGTATGGGATCCTGTTGAACAATCCCGGAGACATTCTTTTGATAGGTACTTATCCACTTTGTTGGCGTGTGCTTGAATTTACCTGACGTCAAGTCGCACTTAGGATGCTGCAAGACACTTCTAGCCCAAGTAGCAATGCTGCGTGAATGTTGTCTCGCATCCGCATCCGTCACGCAAGTTATCGCTGCATGCTTCATCGAAATCGACCGTTATCTGGTAGAGTATCAAGTCGGTTTTAAAGATGGTTTTCCTTCACTCATTACTCTGCTTGGCTAGCGGTCATCCCAAACGCAAATTCAACATGACATACACGAGGAGTTAGTGATTCTGCAGAGGCAGAAGGGGGATCATCAGAAGCTGCTGATCACAATGCAGAGCGATCCGTACACAGTTCTCCATGGGACCGACTGCATCGCAGGTAACCGGAACAGTCATGCTAGTTGGTTCTGTGATGCTAGTTGACGCAACAAGCCATGACCATGCAATACCGCTAGACTTCTGCACATTATTTCAGATCCGCTCGCCAGCTTCACGCTTCATGGCACAAGGTGCTCACATCTCAAACCAAAAAGAAAACTATCGACCCTGGTTGGTCAGACACGGTTCACGTTAATATGGTAGGTCCATCTATCATTTATCAAGATATATCCTCCACTGAATGGGATGTTAGCCATCTCGAGAGGCGGCCCACTTTTCTGTCGAAGTTTTCGATTAGAACCAACTCGAACAATCCAAGAGTCTTAGGCGTGGTACCATCAATCTGCGTGATATAGAACCCTTCAAGGCTGCCGAACTGATGTTTGAGCTTTCTTTTGGGAAAGCACGGTGCAGAAGGGTTTGTCGCAATTCGTTTGATCTTCTAACTGGAGATTATTGCCAAGAGCTGGAAGGTGACTTTGTCCTTCTCTTCCGCATCATGATGGGATAGCCGACTTGGAGCGCCGCTTCGATTACGTAAAATAGGTCGTTTGCTTTACCAACGCAGTATACCGCAATCAAACAAATTGACTCTACAACTCAACTACAACCTAGCTCGATCCCAATCGTTTCAGTTACTGGTGTCCAACCGTGACTCGGACTGGCTTGACACTGTAGTAACTGTCTGAAACTGGGCCTGTTGACTCCAAGTTGGTCTACGAAATCCCAAAACAGAATCTCGATTCAACTGCTTCTCAGTCCAAGTCGGCTGCATCTTATTCGCACCTCCGGCAAGCGCACAAATGCGCCTCGGAGGATCACAGTTTTCGTTAAACTGGCTCGTCGTCCTTCTTTTAGGCTTGTTTCTGTTAATGGTGTTGTGTGGTGCTCCAGGCTGCTCTTGGGAGAGGGCGACAGACACCCGCGGACTGAACAGACACCGTGCATCCTGTCATTTATACAGGAAGTGTAGTGCTCTTGCAACTCAAAAGAGACAGGAACGCGCCAAAGATGCGGCTGCATTGCTTGTACGTTCATCTCACTGCCGCGGCAACCTGCCTGCGAATACTTCATACGTGAGTGCTTGCGACAATTATTCTTATCAGTAACTTATGCAACCCTCAACATTAGATAATGAGCCGTCCGAGACCAACTGCCTCCCGCAGATCGTTAGCACAGAGGCAAAGGCAGGTTTCTACCACCCCGCACGGCCTTGATACCTCCGATCTTGCCGGCTCCCAACACTCCCTCGACCAAGAAGCTCCACGAAACAATGTTGATGTTGAGATGGAAGACAGATTTGACTTTAGTTCGTCTCTCTTTTGAATAATAGCAGGCGTTTATCTTGATATCTCGACTCATTCAGATGAACCGGCACGCCACATAAGACGAATTCCAAGGTCATTCAATGACATCGAGCACTCAGAGGAAGATATGAATTATTCCGAGTCAAGTCAGAGCTCGCCAGCTCAAAATTCGGCTGCCCTGCCAGTACAATCCAGAATCAGACGTGTTCTTCTGACACTCAGAGATACGCTTCAAACTCCTTTCAACACGTTTGGCCTCGGTCGGCTATACCCCCATCGTCCTTCCTTCGAGCCGGACGGATTTCTTCCATCTTCGTTGCTGAGAAGAACATGTCCTACCACTGCTGAACACACCGATTCATCACCCAGGATCTTTGCACCGCCGTATCCTTTTCCCAATATGACGATCTATCGCCTGATGTCCTGGATGAACTCTGGTACTACTCGAGTATCAGAGAGTAAAGTTGCAGCGCTCGTTAAAGACGTAATGCTAGCGGAAGATTTCGACCGCGAACATCTTCAGGAGTTCTCGGTGAAGCAGAGTTTACGCGCATTGGATAAGGATGACACAGGAAAGAGGATCACCTTTCTGGATGATTGGATCGAGACTAGCGTCACCATCAACATTCCAACAAAGTCAAAGGAGGATGCCCCTAGGCCTTACACAATTTCCGGATTCCATTATCGCCCTCTCATTGAGGTTATACGTGCCGCCTTCGCGGATGCCCAAGCAAGGGCATTCCATCTTTCACCCTTCAAACGTTTGTGGAAAGATCCTGTAGATGGTCATGAAGAGCGAATATACGACGAACTTTACACATCCGACGCTTGGCTGGAAGCTCAGGATGATCTCCAAAAACTGCCAAAAGTTTCCGGATGCACATTGGAACGAGTGGTAGCAGGTTTGATGTTCTTTTCTGACGCTACTCACTTAGCGAACTTCGGAACTGCGAAGGCTTGGCCGCTGTATGTCTACTTCGGAAATCTTACGAAATATTTACGCTCGTCACCAACATCGGGATCGTGTCACCTAGTGGGCTTTTTACCTTCGGTAAGCTCACTCAATTGAATACTTGACAATCACTACTATCCGATTCTCCAGCTTCCTGATCGCATCAAAGATGTTATATGTAGCCTGCCTAGAGTATCGAAGACCGGCATGGCCTCCCTTCACACACACTGCCGCAGAGAATTGTTTCATGCGTGCTGGGAAGTCTTACTGGATACCGAATTCCTCTATGCATATCGACACGGAATTGTTACAAAATGTGCTGATGGATTAATGCGAAGAGTATATCCTCGAATATTCACCTATTCAGCGGACTATCCAGAGAAGTATATTTTCTGTTGCATCGTTCAAACGTTGGATAGCTCACACATTTCCAGGGCTTTAATCACAACCATCAAGGACATGGGCTCGTGCCCGTGCCCTCGTTGCCTTATGCCAAAAGGCATGTTCAGTTACCTTGGAATCGCGAGGGACATGAAATTTCGCTTTCAACACCTTCGAGTCTATGTAACGACTCAGGTTGTGAAGGCTCGTGAATTCATCTATGCATATGGCAATACGGTCGATGGCGCAAAGGTCGAAGACACCCTTGGAGAAGGGTCATGGGTGCCTGTTCTGGTAAGTACAACCTGTTAAATATGATCCGCTAAAACCAACTCAAGCAGAATCGATTCGCCAAGAAGCTGGGACCGCTGGGCCTTAACCCATTTCGCATGCTCGTCGTCGACCTGATGCACGAGTGCGAATTGGGTATGTGGAAGGCGCTTTTTACACACTTACTAAGGCTCCTTTATGCCTTACCTGAGGGTCTTCAACTTGTCGCCACTCTCGACGAAAGGTACGCGGTGTTCGTATAGATTTCCATCACACGCTAACGAGTTTCATACTTCTCAATCGCATGTTAGATTTCGCCAGGTTCCGACGTATGGCAGCGGGGTGATTCGCAGATTTGCGAACAATACTTCCGAGATGAAGAGGTTGGCTGCCCGCGACTTTGAAGACATATTACAGGTTAATTTCCATTACTTTTTTGCGCAGGCTCGTTGACATTACCTACAGTGTGCTATCCCGATTTTTGAGGGACTTTTCCCTACCGTCCACGATGCGGCCGTGCAGTCTCTGCTATATCGGTTTGCAGAGTGGCATGCCCTTGTCAAGCTCAGACTGCACTCAGAATCTACTTTGGCGTTTTTGGGGGAAACATTTAAAAACCTGTCGCAGAAGTTGCGAAAGTTTCGGACTGACACTTGCGAGGCCTTCGCCACTTGGGAGTTACCAAAAGAAAAAGCAGCCCGTCAAAAAAAATTTGCTCAGCGTTCTGAAACTCACGAAGTCCCTCCAGAATCCACTGGACCTAGGGCCAAGAAGTTCAATTTGAACACTTATAAGTTTCACGCCATGGGGGATTACGTGGGGACTATCAGGTTTTTTGGGACCACTGATTCATTTACCACTCAAATTGTGCGTATCAGTGATATTTATTCTATCATGCAACTGAAATCCGCGCACAGGGGGAGCTTGCACACCGGGCTCTCAAGGCATTCTACCCACTAACTAACAAACTAGACACTCCAGCCCAATTGGCCAAACACGAGCGCAGGCGCCGTGTTCTTCGACGGGTGGCTGAGGCGTCAGGTGTATCCGCGTCTATCAGTCCATCACCGGTTGATCCCCCCTCCCTTGGCAAGCATCATCATATTGCGTGTAGTTGGAACGATCCAGTCGCTTTATTCACGCTCCTCCGAGAACATGATGGTGACCCAGCACTCAAGGTAGAAGTAGAGTCATGATACTTTGAACTCATACTTACGGCGGTTGTCAGAAATTTGTACCGAAACTAAAGGATCACGTCCTTTACAGGCTGCGCAAGTTAGACATCAGCTTTTGCGACCATACGTTCACAAATGAAGAGCACAACTCAGTAATCATTCCTAACAACACTATCTACTTCGTCAACACTATGCAAGTACATTATACTACATACGATATGAGGCGCAAGTATGACACTGTCAACCCTCGGACACACCCTGACGTCATGGTGCTTTCGGGCGAGACAACACCGACGCACCCGTATTGGTATGCTCGTGTACTGGGTATCTTTCATATGGAAACCTGGCTCGATGACGGGGGCCGGCCTGTGAAGCAGCACCTCGAGGTGCTGTGGGTTAGATGGCTGGCCCCCCTTAGGAACCATAAATCCGGTACGAAACACGCACGTCTCCCTAAAGTTGCCTTTGTGGACGAGTCGGACCCAGACGCATTCGGGTTTCTTGATCCAGGGCAGGTAATACGAAGTGCGCATTTGATTCCCGCCTTTTCTTCAGGCCGTGGTGTTAGCTCTCTTCGTCACAGACCATCGTTGGCGCGTCCTGAAGGAGAGTTAGATGATTGGGAAGTTTTTTGTGTTGGAATGTGAGTACACATATCCAACCCTGATCCATTGATTCTTGATTTCCGCACAGATTTGTGGATCGTGATATGTTCATGCGGTACACTCACCTTGGCGTTGGTCATCCGGCCATGGTGCGAAACATGATCAAAGACAGTCTCGGGTTCGAGTCACGAGGCGTTACCATTGTCAGCAACAGCAACAAAGCAGATATGGACGATGAAATCACCAGCGACGAAGAGTGTTTTGCAGGATGCGACGATACAGAGGAAGAAGAGAGTGATGGAGACGTTAGTATTGACGAAATGGAAGATGGAAATTCGGATAACGGCGAAGGGGATGGTGACGATGTTGACGATGATGACGACGACCTACTATCTTTTTAGGTTCCCTTTAACTTCAGCAATTTCTAAGTACGACATATGCATCTGGTCAGTCAATGTCACCTAGCGGTAGATTATCGTAACGCTGCGTACGCGTCAATCTCGACGACCCCCGACTATCATGGGACTTTGCTGTGGAGATATAATGTGCGCCTAAAAATATTTGCCGGATCATACAATTCCACGAGTACATAGTAGTTTTACTCCTTCAGCATCTATCTGCATCAACTTGAACGAGTTCAAAACATACCCCCATCTGTTCTATTCCTGTCAATTTTGGATGACACACGTACGTAAACCTTCAAGTTCCTTCTGCGATAAGCAGAAGTTCTTTGACGACGCGCAGCAGCTCTTCTGGGGTGAAGTACTACTCAGCTGCACAGAACTTGCGTTTCCACTCGTTTCTCAGTGGTTGAAGCGCTTACCCGCAACTACAGTTCCATTCTTTAAGTTGTAGGAGTTGTTGGTGCTGGGAGAACAGAGTTTTGGATGGGTCACTGGGGCATATTCAGTGGTGCGTGTATTTTGCATGAATCTATGTACTATGTGTATGACCTAACTACATTTCTCCGTGGCTCAGGCCAAAGTCGCGGCCTTTGGGCCAAGCCGGGCTGAAACATCACGAGGATTCGTCGTGAGCCTGATTTGAATTCGAGTGCTGGCCCCGTTGTCCTGGTATTGGTGCTGGCGTCGCAGGCCGCTTGTGACGTTGTATGCTCGTCGTGAGTCTGACTTGAATTCGAGTGCCGACCCCGTGCCTACTATCATACTCTCAATAGATCCACTCCCATCATTACAAGCTCGCACTCCTCCGTCTACTAGTATGGATTCTGTACCACCCATTTGCTCTGCAACGGTCTCTGCTCTGATACGAAGGAGCTCGCCTGCGCCTTCGGCCGTTGGACCTCTGCGTGGGGCACCATCACCTAGACACCGAGCTGTCAGAAATATGTGCTTATCACACCTCGTTAACAGCATACTTACCCATGTTGACTTTACAATATACTAGGCGTGCTACATTGGAATGTTCTTACAGGCAACATGCTCTGTAACAAACAGCACCGATTTGCAAATCACCGAGAGGGAGGCAGCTAGTATGATCTAGATTCTACCAGTACATCAAAAGTTCACTTAGGTTTACTGGACATTGATAAAGTGGCCTTTCATTGGAATGCCTTGAATATCTTTGTGGCCAAAACCGTATATAAGATAAAATGAGAGTAAGCTTTGCAAGTTGAGCCCGCTGGACTACTATGCCCTACCTGTTGTGGTGTCGCTTCACCTCAACTTTGTCTCTCAGTCACGTGGTCTAGATGTTTGGCAGTCATTGCGAAAGTGGCTTTCCATGAAAATCCCTTGAATGGCCTTGTAACTGAAATCATATTGAGATAAAATGCGAGTAGGCTTGCAAATTGAGGCAGCTGGACTACTGTTCCTCTTTTGCTATGATGTCGCTAAACTTCGACCTTGTCATTAATGCTTCTGCCAAGAATGGATTTGCAGGGATCAATGGTCATGTATGAACAACACAAATTTCTTCTGGAATACATGAGTATATTTAGTAAAAACATAATTGTATCCGTCTATAGTCTCATCACTACCATATCATGGACTAATGAATTCACTGATGAACAGAATGCTACGGGAAGATACATTGCTCGATGCGCAAAAGGTCTGATAGCATCATTTCAGTTCTCATCTTGTCATTTGATGTCACTAAGGTTATCACACTCGACTCTATCTTGGATACCAGTTGAAGCATGCAGCGCTTCACGGCACACAACGTTATGATGAAACGATCGAGGCCTTCCAAGTCATGCTCTCCAAATTGGACAGCGCTCTAGATACACAAGTGCGAGGTTAGGTCCCAATTATCACATGAGTTGGAACTCTTCTCCAGAGCTGCGCCGGGAGTATCTCTCTCTAATCGAAGCCAAAGGCGTTGCTCATCGGATCGTCCATGCTCAACTCGAAAACGCCCCGCATCGTCCATTCAATACCCATTCAGCGCTTACCATCGTCTACCTGTTGGATGTTCCACCTTCATCGAAGCCTGGCGCGCTGGCAAGGAATGCTTGGAATACGACGCGAGGATGGACGTTTCAAGAGCTCTTGGCCCCGAAAATCGTCCTCTTTTATCAAAAGGTTTGGACCCTATATCTCGGCGATCGCTCTCCCAATCACAAGAATTCCGTCGCGATCATGCAGGAGATGGGAGACACAACGGGCATAGATGCAAGTGCCCTCGCGGCCTTCCATCCAGGGATGCATCGCGGACGTCGGACACTCGAGAAATCGTAATTATGCATACACCTACCATGGAACTCTTAGCAGTTTCATTCTCGACAGTTACCTGTATACACACATGTACACCAGGCTGTTGCTCATGTATGGAGCCCTAGGACCCAAAGTCATATTACCCTGGAGAACGGAAAGGGTGCTGATGCTGCCGTTACGATGGTAAGCAGATATTGATGTAAAGCCTGCAAAGAGCAAGACGACAGATGGCGTTCCGATAACGCTGACGACAGCATTTGCGATAAATGTAGAACCAGGCTGAGAGTATCTTGGGCGCCTATTGAGATGACAACTGGAACGTTCAATATTAATCCAGATGGGCAGAACTTTGTGAAAGCTGCCAACTTGGAACCATCTGTCTGTCAATGTCTAGCTCGACTCGAAGGGATGACTAGCAACTTGACAAGTCTAGAGTGGGCATCGTGAAAATGCTGCGCCACTGCTGCGGTGCTCTCAAACCATGCATATCAACTGGTCTACACGTGCTGCTAGCTACTTGGACCTCTCAGTGTCTTCCGAACGAGTCAAATGGTCTGTCACATTGAAATCTAATCGAGTTACAAAGTGATTTTACTCTCTTATAATTGAGTGACTGCACAGTTGCGGCCATCACTTTAAGCTGCATCATGATTCTGTGTCACCTTTCTTCGTTTCTTAGGTTTCCCACTACTGGCATGGGATTTTGGTTGCTCTTGCTTTCGAGGTCGTGGCGCGTGTTGGCTACTAGAATTCAGAACTTTATTTGTGCTTGCAGCCACATTTTCGCTGTCACTGAAATCTGGCCCGCGCTAATGGAATTGTCAGCTAGAACCGTTTGGAAAGTTAGCAAGCACGACACCTCAAGTTCATTTTCATCATAATCAGCGTCTCCTTCGTTGCGATCATTGTGGTTCCAGTAAGATGGAAGCCCAGCATATGGGTCCCAACCATCTTGATGGTTTCCAGCATCCAGGCCCCACTGATAGTTTCCCGCAGAACCTGACTGAACCGACTTCTCGAACAGACGCTGTTCGAAGACCGACAGACATTCCAGGTCAACATCAGTGTGAATCACATCTGTGCTTTTGCCGGTCTGCTCCAAAAGTGTCGTCCATGCGGCATCGAGAATGAATTCCTCCTGGGCGTCTGTGGTACCATCTCCAGGGTAGCCAGGATCCGCCTCTAATGTGCTGCACTTGTTGCATGCGAGCACGATGCTGAGTGCGTGAGCAAATGGCGCGCAGCCTAACCATTGCGCTACAGTCTCCTGTGCTTCTTTAATGTTATCGAATATCCGATGGGCGAGTTGCGCTTGTTGAATTGCAGTCAAATCACCACAATACTTGATTGGGTAACCCCCAGTTAACGATCCTTTCTTCCCTGTTGCTGTAGATGACGTCCAACAGGCAAATGTTGGATATTCTCGAGGCGAGGAAGGCTGATGAGGTGCTGTATTGCAGATTTGTGTGGTGCGAGTATAGTCTCCATTTCGGGGGGATAAGGTACATTGTGGAAGGCATGGATTATATCCTCGCCTACAGGAACATCATGCGCATGTGTCCATTGACCAAACTGGTCTCGTTTGTCAGAATATGAATGCAGCTGCCAGTGCAACACAGCAACGTACCCGAATTGCACGCCTCCTAACCCTGTCTTGCCACAACTCATCAACCAAATCTGCTGTTGGTACCAGTGACTGCGGGTCCACAGGTCTATCTGCAGGAAATCTGCATCCGCACCACCACCGCACTTGCCATGCATCCGTCTCCCGGTGAAATTGAACGAGTCTGACGGGATACCAAAATTCGTTGATTGCGGTTGCAGGACAGCAGCAGATGATGGAATGACCCCGAGAGGGTTCGTGTTTTGGGGAGTGTCTGGCTTCGCGATGTTGGCCAGAACTGTTGATTGCGATTGCAGCACAGCGGCAGATTATGCAACGACTCCGAGAGGGTTCGTATTCGTATTTTGGGGAGCGGCTTTGGGTGGTGCGCATGAGGTGTGCACAGTTTCGAATCGATTGGCGTGTGCATCACTGAGCCTGGCCAGGTCACGAGTTGAAGTGGGAAGTGAACTCGATGGTATATTAAAATTGATGACGACATATGAGGATGGGCATGAATTGTAAGATATCGGTATGCTGCCTGCAGTGGACAAAGAGCTCTGCATTGACAGTGTGGGTGCAGGGGGTTGGGGATCCGTGCAGTTACCTGTCGAGGGCGCAGCATTAGGAGGATAATAGTAGTTATAGATGTGCCGGATTAAGCCCTGTTGTTTCATCCTTGTCAGTCTCGCATGCGGAAGATTGAAAGACGCGGACTCACAGAATTAAACATCTTGCTAGTAGTCAATACTGCATAATCTTGAGGACGAGGGGACACTGAATGATACGAGACAACACAAATTGATCGATAACGAAAAATCAGCTTGATTGCAAATTGAATATTGACTACTAACAGATGATTGACATACTATGTACCCCTGTCGCGGGCGTCGCGGTAAGGTGCTGCAACACTAGCTAGTCAACATTTATAAAGTAATTACTTGCAACGTGACAACGTCAAGAATGGTCATTGTGCGCATCATATTGCAGACTCTCGGCTGGTGGATTGGCGCAGAGTCCAGAGCATACGGTCAGCAGTAAGCAAGTTGTGTTAAATTAGTATGGCATTCTTAGGATCCTAGCAGTATAGGCCGAATGCTGGGGCCACGCAGGTGCGAGCTCCACCTATTTACACCGTTCGCCACCCGGTTACACCAAAGGCAGTTACTAGGCGAGGAGGGCAGAGCTGCGAGCACCGTGCTTAGTCCTTGCAAAGATGGTATTGGCGAAGTTAAGAAAGACTGTGGCAAAATTAGTGCGTATCGCGGCAACTACCGCAGCAGTCGCAGCATTTTCCTTGTGCCCGTCTAGAGTCCCTTATGAAAAATGATTTTTAATTTATATGATAACCTCATCCAAATGCCATCATGCTGACTGATTCTGTAGCAATGCATTGCTGGCAGCGTATCAATAACTCCTGGATGTCCCTGACAAATCCATCAACTGTTGAACGTTTCAGCACTGCAGCCTGGCTATAAAACACACGCCATGGATCGCAGTATCTCCAATCAATACCAGCATCACCCCATACCCAGCAGTGTCCCATGTCTTCTTCGACCTCCACACTCTTCTCCCCCACCCGCGTAGGCAACATCAACTTGCAGCACCGCATCGTCCTTGCCCCACTTACCCGTGTACGCGCACACCCAGATCATGTCCCAAGCCCACAAGCACCAGCCTACTACTCTCAGAGAGGGTCTGCCCCTGGTACGCTCCTTGTCTCAGAGGCCACATTCATATCCCAGCAAGCTGGGGGTTACGATAACGTCCCTGGGATATACACCGATGCCCATGTGGAGGGATGGAAAAAGGCGCGTTGCATCTTTCTTAGCAATTTTACTGATGAGAATTGATCCCGGACTGCAGGTAACAGAAGCAGTCCACGAGAAGGGCTCGTTCATTTTCCTATGACTATGGGCACTCGGCCGCACAGCTGAGACAGCTGTTCTTGCCAAAGAGAACAACAGTCCTTATGTCAGTGCCTCGCCCATCGCTCTCCCCGGAAAACCAGACATCCCACGCGCACTCACCACTGAAGAAATCAAAGAATACGTCGCCACATATGTCGTTGCAGCACAAAATGCCATTAGAGCTGGTTTCGATGGCATTGAAATTCATGGCGCGAACGGCTACTTGATCGACCAGTTCATACAAGAAGTTTCCAACCAACGTACAGACGAATACGGCGGCAGCATCGAGAATCGCGCAAGGTTCGCACTCGAAGTGACAGATGCTGTTGTGGAGGCTGTTGGTGCTGAGAGGACGGGATTCAGAATAAGCCCGTGGGGCGTATTCAACGGTACGTGTATGATGAAATCTTACCAATGTTCATTCAGCTGATTAGTGGTGCAGGTATGGGCATGGCAGACCCTAAACCCTAGTTCTCCTACTTGGTCGAGCAGCTGCGCAAACACAAACTTGCGTATATCCACGTCGTAGAACCGATGCCCGCCGAAGTCACTGCTGACAAAAACAGCGACTATCTCCGTGATATTTGGAAAGGGGTCGAAGGAAGTACTTTCATCAGCACAAACGGGCATACCCAGAATAGCGCAATTGAGACGGTAGACAATAAAGGCGGACTTGTTGGATTCGGGAGGTTGTTTATGCCAAACGTGAGCCATTTGTTCTCGGAATTGTTTGTGACTGATGTACCCGCCTTCTCTAGCCCGATCTTCCATTCCGCCTGCTAAAGGACATCGCGCTTGAGCGGGGTGACCAAGCAACATGGTACATGCGCGGTAATCTCACATCGGCGGGTTATTCGGACTGGCCCTTTGCACCTGAGAATGGCCAGCAACAGATAAGCAGAATTTGACATTTGCTTGCCTGTGGACGAAGATAGAATTTAGATGTAGTGTTCACCATCATTTCTGAATTCCATTCGTAATTAACTGTCAACTTCACTTGGTGCTGGCGGCACAAAAAACACGTTCCAATGACTCGAAATTCATCCACTTGAGGAATTTGTTGTGATTATCCTTCCAATCGTTCGGCATGCTGCAGCCTGAGACCGTTCATTCTCTGATCTCGGCACGACACAATCTGCACGACGGTGTGATATCTTAGTCAACACATTCAAAACACTCAGGAAAGATTGTATAAACCTAAAGACGTCATTACTTGAGATCACACCAGCTTCGATCTGCCAGAGGCAGGCACAAATACTGTCAGCCGCGCCAGTCCACCATCATGAGTGCAAGAGTTAGTCAGCTCACGTCTTTCGCATGGACAATGTTAAAATTAGAGTAAATGCCACGCATAGAATAGAATACAGAGCATGATTCATTGTACACTCGGTTACATCTGAATTGTATCTGAAATATCCATGATTGATCCGTCGCTGCGATCATCGTCAGTACTAAGGTCTGCAAGTGTTGGTTTTAGTAATTGCGAGGAACGGAAAGGGCTTTGAAGAGACTCACTGCTCTTGGCACTTTTGCCAGTGTTGTCCATGTGCCATGCGGCTCAAATCCAGCTCAGAACCTCCTCTGGGTATCACTAATACAGTGGAAGGATTGTAAAATGGGAATCGAGACGCGGGTGGTACCCAGAACAACAGCCGACGTTTGGGGCCAACCACCCACCCATTGTTATCATTCAGGACAAATGGGGTCGAACTGCAGTCGTCGTAGGATGCTCTCTCCATTAGGTCAGAAGTGTTGCGCAGGGCATGAATGGAGTTGGACGAGAAGGAAATAGAGTGATTGTTCGATACGCTCGATGTCATAGTAGTGGTGGCCTCGATCGTGCAATGTTCATCTGATGATCGTAAAGGGTCTAACACGGCGCACTGTTGCAACGGCTGCCTCATTATTGCATCCCACAGCCGAACAGTCTTATCCGAAGAACCAGTGACGATGCGAGTGCCGTCTGGCGAGAACGAGACCGACGAAACTAAACCAGTGTGCCCCCGCAAGGGCTCACCGACTGGCTCTCCCGTCCATGCATCCCACAGCCGAACAGTCCTATCCTCCGAACCAGTGACAATGCGAGTGCCGTCCGGCGAGAACGAGACCGACAAAACTGAAGAGGTGTGCCCCCGCAAAGGCTCACAGACTGGCTCCCCCGTCCCTGCATCCCACAGACGAACAGCATAATCCCAAGAACCAGTGACAATGCGAGTGCCGTCCGGCGAGAACGAGACCGACCAAACTGAAGAGGTGTGCCCCCGCAAGGGCTCACCGACTGGCTCCCCCGTCCTTGCATCCCACAGCCGAACAGTCCTATCCTCCGAACCAGTGACAATGCGAGTGCCGTCCGGCGAGAACGAGACCGACGTTACTGAATCAGTGTGCCCCAGCAAAGGCTCACAGACTGGCTCCCCCGTCCCTGCATCCCACAGCCGAATAGTGTGATCGCCCGAACCAGTGACGATGCGAGTGCCGTCCGGCGAGAACGAGACCGACCAAACTGAAGAGGTGTGCCCCCGCAAGGGCTCACCGACTGGCTCTCCTGTCCCTGCGTCCCACAGCCGAACAGTGTTATCGTCCGAACCAGTGATGACGCAAGTGCCGTCCGGCGAGAACGAGACCGATGTTACTGAATCAGTGTGCCCCCGCAAGGGTTCACCAACTGGCTCTCCCGTCCTCGCGTCCCACAGCCGAACAGTCTTATCCTCCGAACCAGTGGCGATGCGAGTGCCATCCGGCGAGAACGAGACTGAGTTAACTGCACCAGTGTGCCCCCCAAGCACAGCTTGAACAACCGGCCAGTTCATAATACGTCCAGATGGCACACGAAGAGTATTTGGAAACCGTGCAGAAAGATGTCTCGATAGCGGAGAGTTCGCAGGCAAGAACGGGAGTGCCGATACATATAAATGTGGCGTGCTGTGTAAAATCATCCCGCCAAAGACTTGGATGAACTTCTGTACGTCCATTGCAGTCGATGAGATATCTTTGAATTCGGGATGACCCTGTGGTTGCGCATGAGCACTTTATCGGACCCTCAGTAGCAATGTACTCACCTTCAGCCACTGGGGAATGAGTGAGAGGGTAGGCACTGCACCGCTGAGTGTATTGATCAAAGCGAGTAACTCGAGCCAGAAAAACAGCCGCTCGTGATCAAAGAATGATTTCACTTCCTTCGCGAGCTCCTCGTCAAAGACCGTGGTTCGTACGTGCGACGTCCAAAATCGAGATGAATATGATAGGTGTGGAAGGATGCATTTTTTAACTCGTTCTTGCAGCCCGGGATCTTCGCTATTAGGCAGATACGACGACTTTAAATCACAGATATTGAAACGAAGACCGTCTTTCATCACTCGAAGTGATGCAAAAGCAAGGTTGTGTTGCGCCTTTGATAAGTCAATCTCGTCGATGAAAAATTCTCCACTGGATACATTGTCCGTCAAGAAATCGTGGAATGATGCGTGGAGGGGCCGGATCGGGGAATCTAGGTTGGTGGTACCGCTGAGGAGAGAACCCATACTTTTTACCACAAGCTCCACTTCAAAATTGTCCTCTGGCGTTGGAAAATGGCGCCTCATGGCGTTCAGGGACTTTAAAGGAAGGGGTTCAGCTGTGCCTAGTATTTGTCCCATCACTGAGCGAAATCTTGCTAACGCAGTTGAACGCAGTTTCTGTGAATGTGGGGATTTATCTCCGGGTATGATATCTTTTAAAATGAGGAGATACACGTCATGCAATAGCGAGCTTCTCTCAACAGGATCGCGTGACACCACAGCCTGATAGCATTCCATTGAAGATAGCCCAGCATGGGACTCTTTGATGTATTCGCAAGCGAGACGCGCCCACTCGAAAAGTCCTTCAGCTTTCTCAGCGAGGACTTTAAATTGTTTGTACTGGAAATGCAGCCCTTCCAGCTCCTTGGATACATAAGTGCGGATGTCGCGCTCTGCATCTGCTCGTGGGATATCATCCGTCGACATCTGTCGAATATGCTCAACACCACAAAACTGATCTTCAATGTCATCAAGCGGGCGAGAAGTAACGATGAAGCGGAAGTTGCCAGGAAGGTCTGTGATTTTTGGGACAGCTGGGTCTTGGTGTTTGCCAGCTAGAATACGGAGGAGGTCTTTCCGTGTCTTTGCTCCACCGCTTTCGTCCAGTGCATCGATCACGATGACGACGGGTTCCCCACTTGACCTAGATGACTTCTCCAGTGGTTCGATGAGAAGCTTCTGCCACTGCTGGGCGATATCTGCTGACTTCTTGAGCGAACTCGTGGTCTTGACTGCATCTGCTAATGCCCGCCTCATCTCCGGGTCACGGTCAGCCAGGTCGCGCGCGATCGTGGAAAAGATCTTTTCATGGCGACGATCTGCTTCTCGCTGACGGTCAAAAGAGTAACATGAACCGAGCCCTCCCATGTCTTCGAACGACTTGGCGATGGTGTGGGCGATAGCTGATTTTCCCTTGCCCGCGGGGCCAGATAGCCAAAGCACACATGGAACGTTGTCCCCAGTGTTATTGACCCATTCCGTGATCTGAGAGAGGATTTCCGTACGCGTCCCTTGGAGGCATTGTTTTCTGGTATCTAGTCCCGCGCCGTCTGCATAAGTCATGCTGCTAAGCTCCAGTGTTTCTTCTGGAAAGGTATGAATACATGTCAAGTCGCAATGATGTCCGAACACTTACCCGTGTAGAGGACGTGTATAGTAACCTCACGAGTAAGGTTGTCCCGGAAGTTCTGCATGAGCCTATCGAACACGTTGTTGTACTTTTTGATCGTATCTTCCGTTTCCGAGAGGACATTCTTTCCAAGTCTCTTCCCTGTGATGATGGCAGGAGCTCGAGACGGTACAAAGCGCAACGGCTTATCGAGACTCACAAAAGTTCGTGGTCTCCGAATATTTTTTGACAAAATCAGCACATTCACGGGTCTGCTGAGAAATCTTTCCAAGGATAGGGTGCATCGAAGAGATTTTGCCAAGCATCTCGTATTGTGTGAAGCTGTAAACTTCACCTAACTTCTTGAGAAGTTCGTGTATTGCGTCGTCACGATCCCTTTGAGCTAGAATAATCTGTGCAAATGATTGGTGAGTGACAGTAGGAGGGATAAATAAAAACATACTTTGGCTGCGCCAGATAACGCGCCCAGTGCTATCTTTGCGTATGGATGTGCCTGTGAAACTAGTTTAGTTCAGCTCTGATCGAGAAGAGGTCCTGCATACATTCGAAATCTCTCCGATCACAGCGTCGAATATTTTGAGGGGTTGGAGATATGTTTCCTCGAAATTGTCGAGAACATCAAGATCGTCTTGTGCGCCTTGAAGAGCAGAAGCCACAGTTATCTCAGGTTCCGGAAGTGAATGGATGCGCTGTTCAGCCTCTTGAGCGCCATGAAGTGACATTTGGATATTAGCCTCCACTTCCATGCCAGACGGACCCGCCTGAGACTGAGTGACCATCAAAATTTAGAAAATAGACCGACGTAAATTTGAGAATCTACCTCGATATTGGAGGGAGCGGGGCTAGGGCTATGAGAATCCTTCATGTTGCGATCTTAATCGTATTGCTCGTTACACATGCTCGTGGACTCACTGAGAACCCTAACTTGTCCTTGAACTTTGCGAAAAGCCGACCAGCTTTGCTACGGGGCCGGTGCTGGACGAAGGATGCGATACTGTCAGTATTTGGAGTGGAGCGGATGAAGTGATCCTTGAAAACCACGTACCAAGCCTTTACCAGAGGGTGTTGCTTTGCTAGATTTATTGGTTTGTTGAGTTGAATTTCCCGGCGATTTGCCTTTTCTTCGAGTCATTGTGAATAGCAACTAATGAGGGTTGAAGCGAAGTAAGTTAAGAGTCCCAGATTTGATATAGGCATAAGTGCGGAGAATATTCGGAGATAGCACGGCCGCTACCTGTGACTCTTGTGTGACTCACAACATACTTTAGGCTAGCCGATAGGCTAACTCCACCGTGACTTTACCAAACAATCGAGGTCACAACGAACGGTTACTACTATTAGTAACAACGTGCTCGCTACTCAGCGAAAACGGGAGCTTCATCAGCTCTTAACTATCCTTCAAGTTTCTGCCTCATCTGTAGTATGTTCGGCAGCTCACAACGCACTCGCCTCAAACTCGAGCACTTCATTTTCGCCTATTGTGGTATATGACTGGGAGGATTTAGTGAGTCCTCTGCTGAGCACCATTTATGCCTTGTAAAACATTATAGACACCATGTGAAGAATCAACGGTGTTGTATGGTAAGTTCTGTGCCGGATAGCGCATCACTGTATGATAGCGAAGTGTCTACAAAGACATTCAAATATTCAAGGCTTCAAACTTCAGCTTCAAACATTGAAGTCTGTCACTGCGATCTGATGTCACGCCTTGTTGCAAGACGACTTGGGTGGCGCCCGCTATTATAAGATTTGTTATCGTGCATCAGAAGGTATCTTTAAATAACCAAATTTCTGGTCCTGGCTTACTGCATATGCCTAGAAATTCCATGTACATCGGTCAAAGAAGCTCAGCGCAGATCATTGCACGAGGGCATTCCAAGCCATGAGGCATCCTGTTTGCCTTCTCTTGTGCTTCTTATAAGCTCCAGCTTTCAACCCACATTCACAGACCTTCCAACCTCAGCGTACTTGACAAGATTACACCATATACCACGAATCAAGGCTACTTGATATGTCTATAGCCTCAGAATCCTCCCAGACTGATGTCTTGGAGTATATTATCACGCACATATTTCGTCCCATCAAATTACCGCAGCACAGCGATTATACTCACGGCAACGATAGCGCCCTCCTTGATGTCGTGCTCGGCTCGGCTCGCGAATTTGTGAGTTTGTTGCCCGAGGACGATCAAGAGCATTGGAGTCCTTCATTGAAGATGCTGGAGAGTCTTGTTGTTACGATGACTTCCCCTTCCCTGGCTCGGGACGTTGTCGAGTCGCAAATCAAAACCATGCAAGCAGGAGGTATGCACATAATGTTGGCGCCAAAAACTGATACGTATCTCAAGATTTCTCTGTAGATATTCTCGCATATCTGATTCGGGAACAAAATGCTTCTGTCGTGCTTCGTAGGCTCGATGCGAAAACCATATTTGAATCTTTTGAAGTTTCTCCACCGGCGCCTGCTGTCATGGCGGCAAAGGGGAAGCTCCTGTGTTCATATCCAGGGCCCGCAATTTCTGTATCAAACTCGATTGTGGATAACCCTACCTTTTCTCCAGAGTTAGCGAATTTTCTCTCCCACATGAGCTATGATGCTTTGGATCCCTCAGTCGTCCAAGGAGAGACCGCGCATCCTCGTTATATCACCCAGCTTCTCACCGACATTCTTCGCGCATTTGGCGAGCCCGCTGACATCCCTCGTATTCGAAAACGCATAGGCGATGATGTTATAGACAACATCGCTACAGGCAACGATGCACCACAGTCCCCTTGGCGAAGATCATCCCTATGGCTTGTCATAAGGGTTGTATTGCAGACCTCCCTCGAGCGCACCAGCCTTGGACGAAATGGTTACAAGGCTTTCATGGCTTCGCTCATGACGGGCCTTGTGTCAAAAGCGCTTGAGGGGGATGTGCCGAGCGATCTACTCTACTTCATGTCCACTAAAATTAGTCGACGCTTGGTCAAGCTTCAGGCTGAAGACGGATTCCTAGTCATCGCGATGCACAAAGCTACTGAAGATATCAAAGACCGACTGAACCTGCGCTGGAAGGATATTCAGGCGGTTCAGGCGGATTCTACTCAGTGGAATGCATCTTCGGAGGTAGATATAACCAGAGACATCAGACTTTCTTTGACCAAGAGCGAGAAGTACATCACCAGTGCCTTACGTTCTATCCATGTCCAACCCGCCGTACCAGGCTTTCAACCTCGTCAACACCGACGGGGCACTATACACGACTTCCTTGGTTCTGATGCCAAGTTCTTCGAGAGCGCTTATGGCAAGGATCCCTTTTTAGCGCTCTTTGATTTTGAATGTGCTATCGAACGAGGCATTGATGATTGGGTCGATCGTGCCATGATCCTCGATGCTACTTGCATTGATGCCGCTTGCATGACCATTCAAGCGCTTGCTGCATGTTACTCCGCCAAAGCGCGACTTTCGTATTCCAAAAATCCTGAGAATATGTCCATCATGCTGCTTACGTTGTTCGAACTCTGGGTCGCGCTCGACAAGCTAGCTGTGAAGTCAATCCCTCTCCTCATGGAGTACTCTCCAGAGATTCCAGCTACCATTTTCGATTGCCTTCTCCTTCGACGATCTGCCGCCATAGACCGACTCAGACTTCTTCAACTGTATGTTGCCGCTCGCACCCACAATGCGCGCTCGGGCTTCTCTATCTTCTCAGACAGTGCGGATGTAGATGCATTCGCAGTTCGTTACTATGACCAATCCGAGGAGCTGCAGTCATGCAAGCAGCACATTGAAGACGAAGCAGATACGGAGCGGAAGAAGTGCATTGTAGATTTCCACAACACAAGCAACAAATACTTGCTTTTGACGAATGAACTCGATGCTCTCACTGCGTGCGACATTTACACGAATTGGCAGGGTCGATCGCGACATGACTATAATTGCCGTCGGTGTAAGAAGTTGCAGGAGAGAGCCAAACTTTCTGTCAAAGTTCATGAATGGCCACTTCCTGAATGCGACAACGATGCAGCGGTAGTCTTATTCGAACTCAGTGCCCCGATCGCTTTCAAGATGTGGCGATCTCACACATTCCACTTTCTTCACGACATATGCACTACAGAAGCAACTCAAATTGCAACGCAGCACATGCTGCTCACGCATTATGAACCACTCTCGCGCCATCACGTCGAGCACCCAGGCCAACGCATTACATTGGGCTCGGAGACAAAGTCCTCCGTGGCCGATCGCAAGTCCCTTCCATGCGCTGAAAGCGACATCATTGTCAAAAATGAGCTGCATTTCCGTCTTTACGACACGATAGAAGATGTTTGGGCCTCTGGTTCCCATCAAGACGTTACCATATCCGCTCTTTGCACGTATGAACTACCACAGGAAGGTCCATATCACGGATTGCAATGCTATCTATCGGGTACCAAGCACACTTCTAACGAGGTCTTGGCCAACCAGGCTGCATGTCATCCCGAGCTGACGCTTCACGAATTCATCGCTTTTGGGAGCCTCCGTAGCGGCAGCCTTCTGCAATGGATCAACATACTTCGTGAATTGCGAGCAGATACACTCACATTTCGCGATCCCGCGGTCCATTTCCTGCTACTTCAGGCTAGTTTAGAGGTGGGAGAGCTTTCGGTTGATGGGTCTAGGGTATGGCATGGTGAACTGAAACTCTCAAACTTTGGGCGCGCCCTGATCAATGAGCTTCAAAGCTTAAAATTACGCGTAGAAGCTAATTGGCTGGAGGGCACAACGATGGCAACTATCTCTGCCCTGATATCCCGCCTTCTCTCATCAGCAGAGGATTTCGATCACGTTATCCAGCCTTCATACGAGTTGTTGCGAGCTGTTCGGAACACAACTTTCAAATGGGTGCAAGAGCTATCCAAAGCTCTCCAAGAAGCTCCGGACGAAGAGTCTAGTCGTGAATGCCAAGCCCGCGTTCGCGATATAGCAGTGATTTGTCGCAGCACCTATGATGTCGGCCCGGACCATATCACAGAACTCCTTGAATCACCACAAGACCTGGAGATCTTGGTCTACTGTTCTGTTACAGTGAAGGAAAACATATCTCCAGATGAACACGCTCTCCCGCCGATTTCAAAATTACTTCTTCACCGCAACCGCCGGTTGTCTCACTTTTTAGAGCCCTATTTCCGACACCATGTGGAAGACTACCAGGAAGGTCTTGATCGGGCTATGAAACACCTTTGGTCTGCATACGAGCGCCACACGCGTTGGACAGTGCTTGAACCTCCAAACTCTCGATGGCTTAGATGCGAAACAGCGCCCTCTGATAATCCATCCTGCCAAATCATACACCTCGATATGTTGACGGGCAGCCTATTGGTCGATGGCAAGCCGCTAACCAGACTGCCGGATAACATTATGCAGCATACTAGCTACATCCTACTCTTCGGTCATGTGAGTTTTCCAGCTTGCTAGTCAGCCGGCTCTCTGATAGTCCCGAATAGCAAGTGCTTGATGTTTTCCCCTCCAAGCTTGCTGGTGTAGAATTTGCTACTAAGACCAAAATACATGGCTTTGAAGTGAGTTGGTACAGCTAAGGACGACATTCAAAACTTAATTCTCATTTTGCAGATATTTTTCGGGATGCGCGACGGGGACGTTGTCATTCAGTCACAACGTGAGGGTGGGCACCGCCTTGAGCTAATCCCTCGAAAAAAGCTCCTGCCAGACATCCCAGTATTACTGGTTAAAGGCCATGTACATTGGCTCGACTTGACCACTCACGCGATTGAATTTCGTCCAGTGAAGACAATGTGGGAGCCGTCTGACAAGAACTGGGTGTTGCGATTCACGGAAGGAGGGCGGTCGGTCGCACAGCGGGGCCAATCAACTCTTTTTGACATTCACAGCCCTACTTTCCACATGATAGCGAAGACGCTGAGCCCCATGGAAGACTCTCAGTACCTGACTGTCACTGGCAGCGTGGACGCAGGCCAGACTGTGGTCAAGGTCGATCTCCCTCGGTTTGGGCTCTCTTTCTTTATAGATAGGGATGGAGAATTGCATTCACGTGATCAGAGAGGCATGGTTGTAGACGAAGATCAGTCCACTGGTACAATGCTTGGACTTGTCAACCAGCTCGTTTTGCGCCCCAAAAATCGACACACTTTCAGCGATCGCCGCGTCATCATCCCCGAAGGGAAAGTGGTAATAGAGCCCAGCGGCCACCATATCCAGGCCACCATTCTCGCTGGTCCAAATCTTCGCCGTTCCTACCATTGTTACACCATTGACACGGAACTGTGCCGTCTGACAGGAAACGTCGGTCTCACGAACAAACTCTACAAGGCGTACTTACACGCTGTGTGTAGCGCCCATGTTCCAGATCCGTTGACCAAACGCACCGGTGTAGAAGAAGCCATGTGTTTATTGCGATCCGCCGCATGCTATTCCTTTATGAAGCTGGAGCCATTTGACTGCGAGCTTCTGACTTTGATAGGCTCCTTAACTGTTGGACGGGCTTGGCATGGCGATCACAGGCGTTCGCAGGAAGTCCACTGGCAATGTGGCTTATCATCTTATATCCAAAGTTGCGCATTCTATCATGCTGCCAGGAACATAATCCAATATGCACGGAAGCTGCAGGTGCTCAGCGAAAAACCTCTTAGGGTTTGCTCCCCCTTGCCAGAACGCAACGAGTTTCTCCTGGAACGTGCCTCTCAGCTGTCCATTATCCTTTACCCCTGTGATCTAGTCAATTCCTTCTATCCCAGCGAATCGTCGAGCTGTGATTATACTTCCAGAGATGTTGCCCGCTGTTCAAAAGGCGATCAAAAGCCATTTGATTGTGCACGCATGGTGCGCGACTGGAGTATCACGCTTAAGCCCTGTCAGGCGCTCTTCGATGTCTTCGTTCAGTGGAATGAAGTTTCTGGCAAAACACATGACGTAACCCTTCAATATTGCAGAGAATGGTTGGAGCCTGACTTGGCTAAGAGATGGATGACCGTCGTAGAACTTTGTCGCCACACAGATCGGGAAACTCACACATTCCAACTCGCTTTCACATTATCGGCCATGACCTACTCCTCCCCAGAGAATATGGGACTCGCCGCGACCATGTTCGCATTTGCGGCCATTCCTAAGCTCCAAGCAATTTGTTCCCCCGACTACGATATATACGACCTTTCATTTGGGACCAAACCCCTCGAACAGGATTTACGCCGTCTCATTTCTTCCTGTATTTCTTTCCCCAATAGTCCGGAGGCGTCCTTGTCTAGGAACCATGACGAGTCTCACCGCGAATTTGAGAGTCGGCGACAACAGCAATTCAAATCGGAGTGTCTACGCGAACAGCAAGCGGCAGTCACTATCCTTCTTGAATGTTGGCCTTGCCATTCTGTCCCCACACGTGCTCTGGAGTGCCTGAGCGACTCCCGATACGACAAGTCTACCCTTAGCAGTGCCCTTGACAAACAGTTTTCGAACTGCGATCGCAACCGGTGTCTGAAGACATATTTGGATCGTGTACAGGATGTGCTTGATGATGCGAGGCAGACCTTCACGCCATCCATCGAGCAATCATACACATTCATCCCGAGCAATTCAGATGTTGAATCAGCCAACATCGCCGTCCTCGTCAAACACTTGTTCAGCAAGCCTCCGCCCGTCATTACATTACCTCCTGACCCGCTCAAGCAAATTCAAGTTTTACCGAGCAACAGAAACTTAAGCAGCGGGTTTGATTCGTCTCCACTGAAGAATGTCATCTCGAACTTCTCGCGACATCGGTCGGACCAGTTCGGTATCCAGTATGCTGCCCATCTAGGAGAAAGTAGACTTCACCTGGAGAATGAACGATCACCCATTGCACCGCACCCAACTTGCTGGACGGTCAATGTGTTGCAACATCATCATACGTGGTGCAATAAGCTGTATGAAAACGCGTTTTGCAGATTGGAAGAGCATCTAGCTCCTTCGGGTTTGACGGAGGAGAGCTTATTCAATTCTGGCCAATGGCCTCGCATTACAGTAACATTTCTGCTCAGCCTTCTTGCTTCTACATCAAAAGTGCCTCTTTCTGGCTCTTGGAAAGCCTCTTTGATCAATTTCGCACATATCCTTCTTCGATTGCAAAGATCACAACGACTTCTGAAGCTGAAATTGGTAGCTGATGGGGACAACGAAGAGTTCCTGAAGGAGCTGGCGAATGACGGTCACCTAGGATTGGACGGTACACAGGAATACGTGGACTGGCTTCTTATTCAGGTATTCGATGGTCGCCCACGATTAAAGTTATCGATCACTAACGGTAGCGGTACTAGGCAGAGAACCGATTTCTTATCCGTCACACGCAAGCAAGTGTTGCAATGGAGATGATTTCGCCAAGTTCTGGCAAGAATACTGCTCTGCAGCTTCATATGGGGGAAGGAAAGTCTTCCGTGATCGTACCTATTTGTTGCGCTGCACTAGCAGATGGTAGCAATGTGGTACGGGTCGTTGTGCTAAAACCTTTGGCTGTGCAAATGTTTCAGCTGCTTGTGGAACGGCTCAGCGGCCTTGTCAATAGGCGAATTTTCTACCTTCCATTCTCGCGCTCCGTACGCGTTACTTCCAGCGAGATCCAGTCACTGTTTGAAGAATGCAAAGACGTTCGTGGTATCCTTGTCGCTCTACCGGACCACATCCTCTCTTTCAAGATGATGACTGTGGAACAACAGCTTTCCCATGCGAACACAGTTGGACCACTGGCTCTGTCCCGGCCGCCCTTGTTAGATAGCCAGCGATGGCTTGACACGCACACTCGCGACATATTAGACGAAAGTGATGAATTGCTGCATGTTCGCTTTCAACTTGTCTATACTATGGGCGATCAACAACGTTTGGAAGGTTATCCTGATCGATGGACCACGACGCAGCAAGTGATGACCCTTGTGGCAAAACATGCGCACCTCCTTCACCAAGAATTTCCCCTCGGAGTAGAGTTCCAGCCAGGCACTACCGGAACTTTCCCACGTTTCAGAGTCCTGGATATTGACGCAGGCAAAAGGCTGGTTGAGCTGGTTTCTGGCGACATCCTTGCCGGTAACCTTCCAAATTTTACATTTGAACACGTGCCTTTTCATATCAAAGACTCCATCTGCGAGTATCTTACCCAGTTCACTATTGAACCGCACCTACTTCACGAAGTCCGCAGCTATTATGCCGGGTCCAGTATGTGGAATGGTCTACTGCTCATTCGAGGACTCCTCGCACACGGTGTATTGATATACACACTGAAAGAGCGGCGATGGCGTGTAGATTACGGTCTAGATCTTGAACGTACGATGCTCGCCGTGCCATATCGAGCCAAGGATGTTCCCTCATCTAGGGCAGAATTTGGACATCCAGACATCGCAATCGCACTCACATGTCTTTCGTACTACTACGGAGGACTCACTGAGACACAGGTGGCCTTCTGCTTCCGGCAGCTACTCAAGCAAGACAATCCTACATTGGAATATGAGACATGGACCGAGGGCTTGTCATTAGCCTCACTTCCAGAAAATCTGCGACACCTCAGTGGAATCAACATGGAGTCTACTGAACAGTTCACCACATGTTTGGTACCTCTCTTCGGGCGCAACAAGGCTGTCGTAGACTTCTTCTTGGCTCAGATCACCTTTCCACAACAAGCGAAAGAGTTTCCCAACAAGTTATCTTGCTCTGCCTGGGATCTCGCAGAGCGGAAGTCTTCTGGGTTACCTACCACTGGCTTCAGTGGAACAAACGATTTTCGCTACTTGCTACCCACCAACATAGCGCAGCATGAACTAGCCCACCAGCGCGGTACAAACGCCAGAGTGCTCAGTTACCTTCTGCAGGAAGAGAATGATTTTTATGACTCACATGCAGCTGGTGGAGGTGCTGAAGCACTTCTAAATGCCATTGCGGAGCAAGAGCCGGAAATCCGCGTTTTGCTCGACGTGGGTGCGCAAGTGCTTGATTTGAAGAATGATGAGGTGGCAATGATGTGGCTGGCCATCAATCAAAATGCTCAAGCAGCGATTTATTTCAACAAGCACGATGAGCTCGTGGTGTGCACTCGGGATCACGTTATAGAACCATTTCCCGCGTCTTCCTTTGCTCAACAGCTGGATCAGTGTTTAGTGTATCTGGACGATGAACACACCAGAGGAACGGACTTGAGGTTGCCTCGGGGGTTCCGCGCAGCTGTCACATTAGGGCCAAAGGTCACCAAGGATCGCCTTGTCCAAGGTGAGCACTCAATATCTACGTTCTTTGATGTTGTTTGGTAACACACTGCCAGGTTGCATGCGTATGAGAAAGCTCGGCCATGGTCACACAGTCATGTTTTTCGCACCTCCAGAAGTAGATCACAGCATCCGAGAGGCGAACAGGAGGGAGTGTAATGAGGGTGATATAAAGGTGTCGGATATTCTCGTGTGGGCGATGACCGAAACGTGCTCGGACATTCAACATCGTGCTTCGCAATGGCTCCAGCATGGGGAGGACTACAAGTCTCGCCACAGCGCATGGTCATCGTTCTTATCCGACAATATCACACCCACCGAGCTGGCCCGTTCGTGGCTTCAGCCAGAGGCCAAGCACTTGGAAAGGCTATACGCTCCAGCTCTGACGGGCAGCGTTGCTCCGCAAACATTGCTAGATGATGAGCTTCCAGAGATATGCAGCAGCCTGGGGTTGGGCATTTCGCCTGACAACCGCCTGGACGAAGAGCAGGAGAGAGAAGTGGTACATGAGATTGAACGCGAGCGCGAGGTGGAGAGACCGCCACATACGCCGGCTGCTACCCATCGCATCGATGAGGACGTCCGGTACTTCATCCGAACAGGCTATATCCCGGAGGGATCTGATGCGTTCACTGCCGTTTTCGACACCCTCACCACAACTTCGGCTGCCTTCTCAGGGTGTCAGCCGTGGTCACGGGACGTATTCGCCTCGAGGGATTTCACTACAACAGTTCTGACCAAAGGAAAAACGGACAGCTACATCCGCCCAGTCAACTGGGTTCTTTCGAGTAATACAGTATCCGATGCACCAGTGCTAGTCATTGTTAGCCCCTTCGAGGTTAACGTCTTATTATCTGAAATTAGGGCAAGTAAGCAAGTTCACTTGCACGCTTACACACCTCGCGTCACCAAGATGATGAAGTCATGCGATGACCTGCGCCTCTATATCACACCATCACTTCCGCGATGGATACCACATGCACATGACACTCTCATCCGCCAGCTCAACGTCTTTGCTGGACAATTATACTTTCCTCATCAGCGCGCATATGTGAATCTGTGTAGGTTCTTGGGGATTTATACTGTAGATCTGGAGGACCAGGGTTCCTTTGAGATTCAAAGCGATGGATTTATCAGACCGGAGCATCGGCCTCCTGCTGCAAAAATTTCCAACAACTTCCAGCAATCGCCTATCCCCATGTTGAAGATTCTTTTTGGTATGCGCCGCAAGGGAATGGGGTATCTGCCTACGCACGTCGGGAAGCTACTGGTTGCTCGCCGGTTGACAGTGGAGGACTTCAAAGACACAGCTTAATCGGCAAGTTACAGTTCTCCTGTATGCAAACATCTATTGACGCGGGTATTTCATAGTAACTAGAGATACGAAGCTGGCGTTCGTAAATTGTGTCACACTCGTCGTCTTCTTGCACGTCTTACCGACTACATATATACCTTCCATCCATTACTGCGTCAATCACGGGCGTGAACTTGGGATTGCTAGTTGCTCAATCAACATATCATATCATAAACTTTTGCAGTATTTGTTTTTAGTACGAGTACGCTAATGCCAACCAACTTTACATCCAGCTTTTACAATGGCAGATCTCTCGCTGGTGAAAGGGGCACAACGCCCTCAAACAAAATTTCTAGCAGAGCATCATGAAAGCAGGTTTATGTTACAATGTAGATGTGTCAGAATCCGCCAGAACCAAATCCAAAGCAAGTACCCGCCCGGACGACGTCCTTGCGTGCATGTACGGCGCAATTATCAATATAAGTCTTTGTCGTGGCCACGAGGATCTCAGAAACGTTTTGGAGAAGAATTGACGGCTCCGGCGATATCGCTGGGTCTGCGAAAGGCGATGCTAACGATGTGAATGCAGAACTAATGATATGATCAGATTTATGTCGTAGCTAAGAAATTGTGGGAGCTTACTCGTCGATATTCCCATTTATCGGGCCCTTCCTGAATCCTGACGCGCATTTGTGAGCGAGACTCCATTAGCTATCGCGGGTGTCGCATAGGAAAAGAACACAGCGCGAAAGACAGGATCATAGTTTACAGGCGGTTACCTCCTGCGTCTTTTTCGATCATAGGTGAAGTCAGTATCTTTGCATTGCACGCGGGGACAAGAAGCCGTACCGAGTCTCCTTTGAAGCTATCATGACTCAAGCCTACTACGCATTGAGGATCCATTTCCAGTGTCTTTATTCTGTGTTCGCCTCGCCAGTGTTAAATGAGACAAGGGAGGACGCAGAGACCATGCCAGTCCGACAAGATTGACGAGCGAAGACTTCATCCAAGACTCGGAGGCTCGGACTCGGAGCCGAAAATGAACACGTGACTTTGCTGTGGACCGCAAAGCAATGCACCGCAGTCACCAGTGGGACGTTAGGTTAAGGAAGGATGCTGTTCTTTGACCATCCATCGCCTCTTCAACTAGATATCTACCTAGTCCCAATCACTGCGCAGCTTTGACTACACTGCTTACGGATACCGGAATAACTCCATTCGCCTATAAAGGCCATCCCCAGAGACATCGACATGATCATCGTCGAGGAGAAGTGCATGCAATCTGTTCCACCCCCTCCCTACGTTCCTAATTCCAGCGCTCTACCCCCACCCCCCTTCCCTGGTGAACATCGTGGAGCAGCGAAGCTATCTGACCTACCTCCCTACCTATTGTTGAAGATCGTGTATATGACATTTCCACAAACACCTGGGATTGACGAGGGAAAGATCGAACGGCAGAGAAAGACACTTTGTTGGCTCTCCACACAACTCCGGCTGGTTAATCGATCATTTTACATTGGTGCGTGCCGTTCAAGTCCTTTGACTGTGACGACCGGAACTCACCTTGCCAATGAAGCGTGTGAGCATGTGTTGCGCTCTACATATCTACCCGCATACAATTCGATGATACGCCCTCCTTATTCATCCGATCCATTCCCTTTTTCTTCTTCGGCTTCTACTTCCTCTTGTGACACCCTGCAACGAGAGACTAAAGTTCTCGATCTCTTCATCGCACTCAAGGTCCACGAAGATGTCATGGTCGATGACTCATCGCTCCACCTCGAGCGAGAGGATTCATTCAAAGACCTCTTCGACCTCATGCAACCGCGCAGCCGGCTAGAAGACCTCATTCGACACTATGGTGCACGCGAGGGAGTTGTACATACAAACCCATCTGGAGTACACGCCTCGCCTTCATCGTCCGGCATGTTCAGCGCGAATAACAGTGGAATTGGATTTGCAAGCACAAGAAAACGGATATCAGACCCTGCGCCAGTGCCGTTTAGCGCACTGTCTATTTCGTTTTCACCGAGGCGGGTTGGTCTTGTGCTAACAGCTTCAGGTAGGAAACGGACGATTGTGGATGTAGCACGGACGAGAGATGAGAAGCTAGAGGTCGCCGCAAAGAAACTTGCGCGGCAACTGAAGGTTTGGCTCAGCGATAGTTCAAGATCTAGTGGCATCATTTAGTTTCAGAGTCTTTCCCTGAGCTCCATGGCCTATTGATAGCATGATGCTAGATCAACCTCCGGACGCATATTGAAACAATAATATCGAGCAAGGGCTGAAATTGGTGCCCAAGATACTAAGTGACAAGTCACGGTTACCGGAGCGGAAAATGGACTCGCGATACTCAGCGACAGCCTAAATGAGAAGCGTCTCCTAGCACGTTCCTCGCAAGATTGATGCTATGTTTGCGAAATGATGATTTCATCAATTGCAGGAATAAGGTTGTCAAAGATCAGCGGCAGCGGCACCAGGAATATCATCCGAGCTCCCTGACCCAAATTACCAGATCACTCTTCAAGCGATCTCTCGACTTATGCATCATTCGCGGAGGTAAGGAATACACGACTCGCAGCATTGACCTAGATTCCTAGTTCAGGCTGTCGATCAAGTTGGCGAGGGAAAGTCGATATCACGAATACGAGAAAGAACAATTGTTTCTTCTTGTTTCGTAGGAAGGAAAATGCAGATGTTCGTCTGCCAGTGCTTTTGACAGAATTTGCTGATGCAGACGTATCTTATGGAGGAAGTCAGTACTCAGTGACGGGCATGCTGCTATCGCAAACTTCAGACCAGGCGTTCATTGAGGCAAAGGATTAGAGCTTATAAGCATACCAAATATTCAAAAGAACATAGGGGACTGCCTCAAACTGATTTCCTGTATTCAACATGGGACTTACCGAACCTAGAAGAGGGGCGTCAGTCCTAGAGTTTCTAGTTCTTCATGTTCTTTCTTAAGTAGATGTCATCGCATCGTCGAAGCGTAGTTGACGGGGATGGGCGCGAAAAAGATAGTACTAAACTAAGGTGAAACCAGGGAGAATGATTCGCAGTGAAAGATGTCATCAGGAACAAGGCAAGACAGATCACTGCTCAGCTGGCCACGTTTTATAGACCGAATCTTCTTAGATCAAGTATTTGACAATGAAACACATACGTGCTGGGACTGACCCTGCACTCCACAAGTGATTTTCACGAACCCTCGAATCTAATAGTATCGGAGCTGACCTGAATCTCAGATATTTCTACCTGAGGCTGTATTCCCGAGCGTCCTTCACTTGCTCGTAGGTTAAAATGAATCCGAGAGGCCAGGACGCTGTGGATGACAATCTGTGGACTAGAGATATGTTATGATGTGTACGTGTGAATGCAAGGCCATCAATTATTATACTCACGAGTCTGTGATAGAAACCCATGTAGCCTTGTACTCAACAATGAGTGGATGAACGTCAAGCTAGGCATACTGGAACGCAACATACCGGAGCAAGCATGGTCAAGAGGATGCTGAATGAAGACATGACTTGATATCAGGGAGTCAATAGGGTCTGCATTGATAAACAAAATCATCTCACTCGTGATGCAAATCATATACTTCATGGTATCATGGAAGAACGTTCGTTGGAGGAGTCCAACAGTATGCCCGTACCTTCTGAATCGGATGAATAACATCAAGCAGGAGAGAACTGACACATGCGTAAGTACTGGGATCTTACGAGATAACACAACTGACCTAGTTCATGGAGCAACAATACAGCATAGCTGAATACGTTGTTTCTCCCGCTCAAGAAAAGACAGTCGCCCGGATTTGCTGCCCATGATGAGTCAGAGTCAATTGTCGCGGAAATCAAGACCATCCCACTAACGTATCTCAACCCCGACCATGTTCGATTTGTAAATTGGGCTCATGTTTGTAGAATTCGGTACCAAGCTAGTGTCAGAGATGATATAAGAAGTCACCAGACAAATCTGGCCATCTGATTGGGTATCAGGTCTTCGTGGTAAAAGGCGAACCATAGGCTTACTATAGAGAATACCAGTAAGAATATCATAAGACGCTTACTGCTCCATGAAGCATAAATTCTCGTCATTAGCAATCCTAGAGAGAACAATGTGAATTTCAATTGCTGGATTCATGCGGGACATCAGATACCTTCTGCAGCTACAACGGACACAGTGTGTAGCACTGAGCAAAGGATGAATGAGTAAATCAACCTATAGCTGGTGATGCACACTGACCAGTGGATGCCTGTCCATATCCAACACACTACACGGTTGTCACGGACATTGAGCGTGTAAGGGATAGCATAACTCACACTTTCACCGGGGTAGTATTGTGTTCGAAGTGCAGCTATCCGTCAGCCATGAGCGAATTTCGCTATAAGCCAGTGTTTCGACATTTGTAGCTCACCCACGAATGTCATCCCAATGCCAAAAAATGGCAAGTACCGCGATACGGTGAATATAAATCGCACAAACGTCCATTTTCGGTGCCACACCCACTGCGACTTTCCGGCGGTCATTAAAGGATTCTGTCAATGGTGTACCGGACGAACCTCTGCCTCCAGAGTAATGCAATAGTCAAAAACCTATGAAAGCAGTATATTAGCGTCACATACTATCCCCAGAGAACCCAGTCAGTCGAGGCACTCACTAAGGCAGCAAATGTTCCAACTAGATCGGTTCAGTCAAAATGTTGAACATAATCGATAAGAGTCCAAACCATTGCAGTACTAAGTGTATCATGAACGAGTCGATGAGAGACCTTGAGACAATTTCACATAAAGCGCACCTTAGATGCTTGAATGCCAGCGTCGACGTATAGAGCGGTACTCATCAAGTGCGTTTGAATAACGAAACAGCGGGGTGGCTTTTTAAAGTGCAGTCCTCAGAGTACAAGGCCGTGCGTTTCCGGCTCATGAATGCATGACTAGCGGCCATTACTATGGGGGTACCTAGTATGATAGTAATAAGGTACTTGTCACAGTGGCCTAGGTGGTGCTGTGCTGATAGACACACCTACACGGATCAATACTAGAGGTCCGCATGATATTGAACTTGAAACAATATTTGTTCCTTCCGAGACCGCCGCGTCGAGACAACCCGAGTTTCAGTCCATGAGCGCTAAGGTCGATGAAACACAGTGGCAGTGGTCACGCCAGGAACTGGGCACCCGAATTATAAGTGGTTTTATGTTATGGACATAATCAAGGATGTGCCAGTGGTGGTTGTGGAAGTCAGCCCAAAGTCCCACGCTGATCAAACTGGTCCCCTTACCAAAACCAACTGCATTCAACGCGTTGCACGTTGTGTTTACAAGCTTACAGTAGACACACAGCAATACTCAATTGACCGTCTACAAACATGCCTCGGCGCGCAAGAGTGCACTGTGTATCACTGAAATCATCATTGGTCAATCTCCCAATATCAGTATATGGTCCACTTCTCGAGAGACAGATTGTTAGTTCACATTATTTCTCTAATTTCATAACTTTGATTTGGACTTCAATTGGAACTATCCTGATTACTATTGCAGCGTCCGCAAACACTTGGTGTACACTTAAAGCCCACCAATGGCGAGGGAAGAGAGGCGTATGTTGGCTGGACCGGCATGGCTTCTGCATCCTCCCTTGTCTCATTCAACTCTACCGCAGGTGAACGTGGAATAGAAACCCTAGAAATAGATCCACAGTATGCGGCAGGCTTAGGCTTCAAAGAAGGAGATGTGGTGCGCTCTTTATTCCTGCGCCCTGCTATTCCTTCCTCCAGCTGATGGTGTAGCTTTGATCGGCAGGTGGAATTAAGTTTACTATACGACCTCCCATACGCGAAGACTGTGAGCACTGAACCTCTCAGTGCAGATGACTGGGACGTAGTAGTAGGTTTTGACAGTCCGGCTGACTAGCTGGCTTGACTCCATTTATCCCAGGAACTGCATGCAACACACGTTGAAGGCACTCTCCTCTCTCAAGTGCGAGTCGCAAATATCGGACAAGAGATCAATGTTTGGGTGCTTGGGCGGACGAGAGTACGACTAAGAATTGGTGCGTACCGTTATATCATCTTAGTTATTGGTATTCCGTATCGATCTTTTCCTCAATCACAAGTCTCTCTCGACACGTCTATGACTGCGGCGCTGCTCACAACTGACACCGAGGTTGCCATTGCCCCCAAGTCGCACAGGAGGTCGAAAACTGAAACCAAAGCCTCATCTCCAACAAGCTTAGAGCACGGAACCGTTGCGCCAACGCAGGACCAATCCCCATATCCGTCCGAAATCCTCCGAGCGCTCCCTGCCCGGCTTGTCAACATCCCCCAAATCATCACTACACGCGATGCCAAAACGCGCGCATATATTCATCCTTACACTTTATCGTTGCTTACAGGGACTCAATACATCCCATTCGACCCAAGTCCTGACCCTCCACGTTCGGGTTGGTGGTGCGCGCATGCACGTCGGTTAGAGCCACCCAAGGATCCGACGAATATCATAAACAACGGTACCGGTAACAACGCCATCATCAGGCCAAGTGCTGAGACTGAGCGGGAGGATAATGATGCAAAGATACTGCACCCGGGATCAAAAAGTGAGTTGGGAGCAAGGGATGATGAAGGGAATGGAAAGAACACCTGGGAAGTGTGGCTGGGAATCTCTGATCGCGTTTTGGAGACACATGTAATGTTTGTGGGTGAAGTGAAGGGTGGGGTGGGGGATTGGGATCTCATTCGGTGCGCTGCTTCTTTTCCTGTGTGTATCATCACCGTTGCTAATACAGTGCGACTAGGATATCACTCACGGGTGCCCGTGAGCAAGGGCCAGTAATCAATGGAAATCTCGATGAGTACGCTCGTACATTCCCTTGGCTGCGACTAAGCTGAACATTTCGTTAGTTCCGCGTCCCCATCATGCTCACCTTCAGCTTCCGCAACTATCTCACCAGAACTAGTGACATCACTTCGCCTGTCAGGTGTCTCCAATATTCTCGAAGACACGACAAAAACTTGCGTCGCGAACTACGCCATACATGCGCGCAAGGATGTCATTCGTGGCGGTATGTATATTAGATTTTGTTCCAGGCGCATTCTAACGCATTTTTTTTTACCAACCTTACGTGTTCACATGTACCGTAGTTCCCGGCATCCTAATAACAGGCCGTCAGGGAATGGGCAAAACATCAGTTGCGAAGGAGATCGCGCGCAGATTGGAAGCAGATGAGCGCGTGTATGCTTGTGAGTGGGATGTTTTATGCTCTGTTGCTTTTCTGGCCTAACCACTTTTGTTGCCACTTGAAATTGATATTGAAAAAAAATCAATCAGCCGTACATTATATTGACTTCTCCCCGCTCGCATCTAAGCCTGCTCAAGCCCTCGGTGCACTCTTTGGTCACCTCTTTGTGCTAGCACGATGGCACAGCCCTTCTGTCCTCGTCTTCGATAACCTCGACAAAGTCTGCGCTGCAGAGGTCGAACATGCGGAATCTTTCCGTCAGCGACATATAACAGAGCTATTCCTGATGCAATATAGCTCCAACGCACGCCTTGCGCCTTCCAACTTCCGTGGTATCGTGCTCCTCGCCACAGCAGAAAGCCAGACTAGCGTGCACTCGCTACTGCACACGCTGCATATTTTCAAGGATATCGCTTCCATTCCTCCTCCGGGAAGGGAGGCGCGGAAGGAAGGTAGGTTTGTCCTTGATTATTTGTACCTTTTGAATTGAAGTAACTTGAACAGATTCTTGCCAATCTTGTGTCACACCGGCTTTCCATGGCTAAGGAGCCACTGTCATTCGTTGTCGACGAATCTGATCCGCCTGAGTACACTCGACTCGCAGTAGGGACAGAGGGCTATTCCCCCGTGGACCTACGGGACCTTGTCACACGGACGATACAGGTCGCCGTTGGGCGGGCAGTATCGGAAGTGGGTGTGGGTGTTGAGAAGGTGGGCACTGGTCTGGTGTGCATGTTTCACTATTTGACAATAATTTGGGAAGGTTACACTTTCAGCTAAGGATTTTGTGGAGGCACAAGAAGGATTTGTGCCTCTCTCACTGAGGGATGTGCCCTTACAAAAGTCGGACATAGAGTGGGCTGACATTGGCGGTGCGTGCTTCTCTTCGAGAATATCTGACGTCGGTTCATTATTTGTGGTGGTGCAGGCTTGAAGGACACCAAACTCACATTGAGGGAAACTCTAGAGTGGCCGACGAAGTATGCTCAATTGTTTAAGCAGTCTCCGTTGAGGCTGAGATCTGGGTGCGCCTATAATACTCTTTGTTGTGGATATGGTTTATGGAAGGAATGTAGGCTCCTCTTGTACGGTTATCCTGGCTGTGGAAAAACATTACTTGCGTCAGCCGTCGCGAAAGAGTGCGGGTTGAATTTTATCAGTATCAAGGGTCCAGAACTACTGAATAAATATATTGGACAAAGTGAAAAATCAGTACGCATGCATGATGTTTTTCAGGGACATACTGACTATGTCTAGGTGAGAGATATTTTTGATCGTGCATCGGCTGCCAAACCTTGCGTGCTCTTTTTCGACGAATTTGACTCGATCGCACCAAAGAGGCTTGTTCCTTGTCCTGCTCTACCTCTGTTATAATTAAACGTGTGTGTACAGAGGACATGATAGTACGGGCGTGACAGATCGTGTGGTTAATCAGATGCTCACCCAGATGGATGGTGCCGAGGGGCTTGAAGGAGTCTATGTCCTCGCTGCAACGAGGTAAGTTATCGCCCTTGATCACAATGCCTGATGGTTGATCTTCCGCAAGTCGACCGGACCTTATCGATTCCGCACTGCTTCGTCCCGGTCGGCTGGATAAATCTCTGCTATGCGATCTACCTGGTACTGAGGACAGAAAAGACGTCAGTGCCCCACAGTGCCTCATAAATTACAATCTTTGACATTGTCATGTACACCTGTTCAGATTCTGGTTGCAGTATCCCGGAAGCTAACGCTTGCTCCCTCTGTGGACTTTGACAAACTTGCAAGTATTACTGAAGGCTTCTCAGGTGCGGACCTACAGGCGCTCGTGTACAATGCGCATCTGGAAGTAGTGCATGCTGCTATAGATGCTGACAAAGCGGATGGTGAAGGCGGAAGTAATGTCGAGGCGGGCCGGAGGAGAATGGGCGTGGGGCTGACTGATGCCCCGGTGAAGTATGTGGTGCTGGGCGCTAGGAAAGATGCAGCGAAAGCGACGTCTAAAGCAGACGAGACCAAAATGCAGCAACGAGTAAGAAACTGCGCTCATGTTGGCACAGATCTTTGTGATTGATATGTTTTTAGCTGCAACAAATCAGGGCGTCGAAATCTGGGAGGACGGAGGCAGATAGCAGGACCGTTATGACACCTAAGAAGGTCTGTGTGTTCTTGCTCTTCTCGTATAGACCCCTCAAATAGCTGGGGTTTTCTGCAGCACGAGATCGCTCAAGAGCATCTACTGAAAGTGCTTCAAACAACAAGGCCGTCTGTTTCGCGTGAAGAACAGGTAAGGTTGGGGAGGATGTGAGTGTCTTTTTTTCTATGAAGTGTTGATAGTTATTTATTGTGGGCAAACTAGATATCGAGAGTTTGTGTCGGATCGAGGTGGCGGCGAAAAGACATTCCCAACGCCGGGCGGTGATAGCAGGGTGGGGAGTCGAGCGTCGTTGGGATGATGGGCGCCGGGCTCAGATGGGCTGTATGTAAGCATTTGAGTCCTCTACCAGGTAGCAATCATAAGATTCGAACATACTGGCTAACGCCTTTAATTTTCAGTACTGCTCTATGGGGTAGACTGTTCTGACCTTTTTATGATCACATTAAAACATTCTTGCCTTGGGAAACACACGACTCCGGCTGAGTCTGTCGTATGCAGAACCAATAGAAACGGTTGTTTCATTCTGCATTAGGCGTAGGCCAGACATGTCAAACGTGGGTAGCACCCAGGTTCTGATGGTTTAGGCATATCTCTACGTACACAGTGCTTGTGTGTCGTTACTGTAGTTAAATTTGTTCTGTCTAGATAAGACATATTCCGGGCCCCCTGCTGCAAGCCCCGTGTATGCTGTGCTGGCACAGCCCGTGGTTTCCGGGTCTCGGGACCCCGAAACGCGGCAGCTGTGCTTTATTCACAACCAACACGATCCCACATACCGAACTCATTGAATTTTTCTACAAGTAGAATGGGCCCATCGAAGAAATCCCAGAGACGTGCTAAAGCACCATTGCCCTGTATGTCGATCTTGATAACGACAATTGATCATGATTGTTGATGTTGTTAACCCTAGTGAGGTCCCGCACAACAAGATCTAAGGGGAGAGTGAGTGTCACGCATGTCATCCATGCACCCTACTCACGTTTGTCTCGTCATTTGGTTCTAATATTCCATGTAGCCCATAACAGATCCAGAACAGAACACTCAGCTTCTTACGGAGCAACTTCGCTCGCAGGGTCTCTACGCTGCACAAACAGTGGGCGACGGCAATTGCCTATTTCGGGCTCTTTGCGATCAATTCTACGGTTCAGCCATCGCAGCACCTCCAGCTGCGCAAAGATATATGTGACTGGATCGAGAATCATGCACAGCGCTATCAGCCCTTTTGTGAGGATGAGCGTGGACTAAGCGCCCATTTGCGGTGCATGCGAGAACAAGGTGTGCCAGGGCTTGCCCTCCCGATTTCTTCCTGTGCAGCGTTGTGACGCGCTGTAGGCACTTATGGCGGGCATCTTGAACTTTCTGCATTCGCGCACTTTGTGCGAAGGAATGTCAAGGTCATCCAGCCTGGATTGGTATATGTCATTGAGTGGAAGGCGGGTGCCGAGAGCGATGACCAGTCATCATCTCAAGATAATGAGCGAGATGTGCGGAGGAAAAAGAGGCAGCAGCAGCGCGATGAGATGATGAACGAATTTCAGGAGTCAGAGGGGACGATATATGTGGCGTCAGTCAATTTCCCCTAGCATACCTCTTGGCTGCGTGTTGACCTGCCGTTCTAGATATCATGACTGGGAACATTTTTCTTCGATACGAAATTTGAGGGGACCGCACACTGGTCTTCCGCAGGTTTGCGAGCTACCTGCCAATGCAGTACCGCCTACCGTTTCGCCTGCCAAGAAGAAAGCTGTATCCCGGAGCAAAGCAACATCGGATCCCAAGATCGTTCCCAAGAATAGTCCAATTGACAGTATCAGATCGAATCGTGAAAATGCACCACCAACACCTACGCACGTTCCACTCCCCATATCTCGCTCACCCTCACCCCTTTCTTCCACCGATTCCTTGAGTATTGAGGCGGACTCACTACTTCCCGTTCCCAGTCAGCTGACTCCCCATCAGTCTTTTACATCGAGCATTAGAGCTCATCGCTCACCTAAGCGTTCCTTCGACGAATCGTCTGGATCATCGGCATCTGACACGATCTCCAAGCGAACGCGAAGCTCACGTCGATCGCCCACTCGCGCACCCTTAAGTCAAGTCAGGGCAGATGATGATATGGACGACTCGACACCTGACCTCTCCACCCCTGGCTCCTCCGCAGAATCCAGCCGTTCATCATCTGCCGCTTCATCTCCACTTCCTAGTACCCCTCCTGCATGTAACACACCGCCTCCTGAAACCCAGAAACCCCTCACTCGACGCCAGCGTAAGGCTCTCGGGCTTCCAAAGTCACGTACTGCGTACATGAGCGCAGGAAAGATCGTCATTCCTGGCGGGAAATTCAAGCAAGCTTCCAAAACTGCTGCTGATGAGGAGTGGCAGAAGAATGGCACCGGGCGGCTTGACGTGCGCGGGTTCCGCGAGCTCAAGATCTAGCCTTCATGCATCGTCAAAGTCCCCGCCACGAATTTGCACGCATATTTTTACGCACGCCCTTCATCTAGAACATTGGTCATATCCACGCAGTGATACCCAACATTTATTATAATTTGCATTCTCATCATATCACTCCCCATTCACGAATATGTTTACACGGCAGTCCTGGTGACCTGGTGCGACGTCATTTATGTGTTACTGTGTCACTTGGGAGACTTCATAGAAGTTCGGACATCTGCACAACTGTATTTTAGCGTGTTGCAATGTTGCATATTGTAAGCTGGGTGTTATTATGACGCTTATAGTTATTTGCGTATACTCCAGAGAAAGATATCACGAAACCCGCGCGTGTAACATTTTGGTAACTGGTTTTGCGAGCGCTTTGTGTCAAAATGAAATCTAAGCGCATGGTATAATTTGTACTGCAGATACTGTGTAAATCCAGATGAGACTTGAAAGTGTACAGTATGATACTCGAAAGCGTAGCTTAGGAGTCAGACGACATCAATTCCGTGCACCTCTCTCTCACAACACGAAAACCGTGAAGAAAGAGATTGACCGCCTTCCATTGTTCAAGCTGGATCGCTAACTGCTTCTGGGGCACTGAATTCTTTGGAACCGAATCCCAACAATCAAGATCAACTTTGAGCAGATTGGGGAAGAGGCCACTGAGAATTAGAGCTACGTTTAGTGGGGATTCCATGGGCGAATTGGTGAGGACAAGTTTCTCGAGATGGTTGTTGCAAATTCCGCCACCAGGGAATTTGAAATCTATACCATCCAGCTCGGTGGTATCGATGACAAGAGCGAGTGAAGTCAGGGCGGGGCAGAGCTGAAGTAAACTGATTAGCCCGTGGAATGTAGGTATCGTGGTCTCGTTGACAGCGACAAATTGGCTGATGATGAGCACTTGGAGCTTTGGCCAGCCTCTCACCAGCTGGCAGAGCTCCTCATCAGCCATAGAAATGTCCCAGCTGCGCTCAATGAGCAACTGAGTTAAATTGTGGCATGCATACAATGGCTTGAAGATGTCCAGGTTTGTGCTGACTTTTGTCGATTGAAGAATATTGAAGGATAAAAGATTGTTGTGGTCGCATGTCTCCCCGAGGATAGTGAAGAACTGGGATAGCGTCGTAGATGAACTCGTGGGGGGGTGGGCAGGGGTGAAGAAGATCCCAATGCGTTTGCTGTCGATGACTTGCATCGACCTGAAGAAGTCTGAGGCATACTTGAAATTATCGATGAAAAGAATCAAAAAATTCACATTGTGAAAGCCGGGGAATTGCAAGAGCGACCGTCCTTCCCAAGCTGATGATGTTTTTAAGTCCAACCACAGTTCCTTCAGAGCTGGCAGCTGCATAAGGTGCTCATTGCCTTGGTTTCCTAGGTCCCATACATGCAATACCTCGAGACAGTGGAGCTGGGAAATTGATTGTGCAACGAAGGGTGAAGTTTTATGAACCAAGTCGCTGGTTGCAGACGGAAGCTGCATATCCAGTTCTTGGATGTGAGGACATAAGGTCCCAAGAGACGAAAGAACTGAGAGAAAGATGGAAGATGCTGAAGAAATTTGTATGTCTAAGAACAGCAGGGTTGGCACAAAAGCCATGCGCAAGAACTCCGCAGCGTAATGTGTTCCATCAGCATACCATGTTAAACTGCGAAGATTTGGAAACAAGGACGCAGGTGCCGAAGGACAGGACAGCATCAGCGAACCGAGGAGCCCAATAACCGTCAAGCTGTCTGATTGTGTGATGGAGTGCACGCGAGACGTGTATTTGTTAAGAATACCCCATGTCCTGGTGTCAAGAGGTTTCAGTAATACCTGCACGTGTGAATACAGTCAGAAGTGGATGATCATATAAAATAGGAACACCTGCCATACGACCGTGTTCGGTGCCAAACAGGTCACTTGGTAAACATTTGACAAGAGGCTCCACGGACTGCAGATCTCTCCAAAGAGCATCAAGCGCTGGGCGCTCAAAGATGCGGCATGTGGATGCAAGGGCATGAAGCGATTCGTCGTGTACGTATAAGCAAATTGTGCATATGATATCAAAGTTTTGCAAGGCAGGGTGCATCGCCAAAGATGGGGATGAATCAACAGAAGATGGAGTCTCCGGGGTAGGAGCGGGATAAGTTGTTTGAGAGGGCGTTCCGATTAATGACTCGTCATCAGATATAGCTGCTAAGTCGGCGACATCAGCACGTCTCTCAGCACGCCTGCGGTTACGTTCAACCCTCTGCACGTTCTCTCTGGCGACTGCGTTCAACTCATCTGGGGAGGTTTCCTCAGAATCATCGATCTGGTCAGCAACAGACCCGCCATCATCCGACACATCAGCCATTTAGATGCGTATAGTGAGTGATTTATATGGGTGACTATAGTGAGGATCGGCTCGATCGATAGCGAGCTTTAAGGCGAGGACACAGTACTCATTCCTTAGTAAGCACTCCTTGACTGGTGATGTGATGTGACTGGCGCTTATAAGGCGATGTCTATTGTTAGTGACTGAGAGGTCAGGCGATGAGGAATCATCAGATACGTTCCTTATCACTGAGGGCCTTCCAGGCGAACGCCGGGAGTAATGAAGAGCAATGTTTGCAGCAGTGTACATGTATTGCATACAGATCATAATGTGTCTAAATAAAACCCTGAAGATTCAGAGTAAGAGCGTGAGTGCGTAATATGTGGCGTGAATAAAATTATTCTCACCTAAGAATAAGTACACCGGTGTCTGGGCCACATGTGTTGTGCTGAACCCATGACCCATGTATCAAGCCATCAGAAGGTGACCCTCGTTGTCCTCGATACGGAAGGTGATGCAAGAAGTGCGATCAGCGAGTTCACTCTCCAAAAGAGCCCGGTGGTTCTCCCGTAAATCTTCTACGGCATCCGCGAGCAGTAATCGAACAGTCTTAAGCTTCGAACCCGATATTGTATGAAGAGCGACGAATAGTTGCTTGTAATGGAATGCGGGTGCCTTGCGTAACTTGGAATGTAGCCCCAGATATGAAACAGAAGGAGGGAGGGTGAGATTCGAGTTGATCTCCGTCCATGAACGGATATAAACAACGAGATCGTTCAAAGACGAACAACATTCACTGAGCAAATCCATTTCTTTTTGAAGACCAGTCGGCTTGAAGGGAATAGTCGAGATGCACGGTAGTGACATTCGCGCAGCTCAGCCTCACAAACTTTTTCCAAGTATGGTCAAGGAATGGAGGAGGAATGCAGTCGTAGGTAAGTTTTCGGAGAGCCGGGAAGTGGTTGGCGTCTTTATTGTCTGGCAGGTAATCCCGCAAAAAGACCGACATGAGCGACACCGACTGCAGCTTGGGCATGACGGGCATGTCGAGTCTAGCAGGAGACTTGTCCCTTGCACTGGGCGAGCAAATTGGACAGCGAAGCACGCTCAAATTCGATGCTGCAGTTATCAACTTCATGAGATCATCTCTATCAAGTAATCAGCAAAGTGCCATATGCGCAATAGCTGAGCCAATACCTGCAGGGGCGCAAAATCGACTCAGAACAATCAAATACGCGCAATGATGGACCACAAGATTCAACTAGCGCCATCACAACCGATTCGGGTAACTGGCGAAGCCAAGAATCATTATCGGGAAGCATGGGCATGGATAAATTAACGATCGACAAGTTTGGGAACCGTCGGATGATGTTGGCCAGCTTTGCGTAATCAGATGCCTCACAATGGTCATCCTGTATCGAGACATCAAGTCGTCTCGTCCACCACCCCACGTGAACGGAGCGGGCTGCTCCAGAGGATCTCCTATCGAGGGCGGTAACCAAAGAAGAGAGGGTAGTTGGGCGAGTGACCAAAACACTCTGATAGAGGAACTTGGTGGCGAGAACGTGCCATGTCCTACAGACAAGAATAATATTCCTCTTTGTGATAAGAGACTCCTTCAACAATTTATGCTCGTGCTCTTTGACGAGGGAACGGGGAAGATCAGATGAAGTTGGACCATCATAGCTTAGCAGACCAGGGACATCGGTGGCGAGACTGAATATTGTAATCCAAAGTTCAGGAGGAAAAAAGGGCGGATTGCGCGCAGTGGAACCATTGGAGATTGCTAAAGTCATCTGGTCCAGTGAAGTTTTCGTGCTGTAGATTTTGTTCATCACGTAAGACCGACTGATCAGAAAGTGGACGCAAGATGGGCGTACCAGGAAGGAAAACCACGGTCTACCAAGGGAGCAACTGTCTGAAGATGAATGATTGACTTTAATGTTTATATGTGTCCCTGCCGGGCCTGTCCTGAGAGTTTAGTAACTTAGATGTGCCCTTGGGAAACCGGACAGCACTCCTGTAATTAGCTACAGTATCTCTTATCAGTGCACACCAAAATATGTATACCGTATCTGATTGTTCCATTCTACGCGGGGTGGGAGTCGATGGGAGCGTTATCGTACATTTCAAGCTTCAAAGAACGGGACAAACCACTTTTGAGTTGGCAAAGTCGTGTGAAAAACATACCATCTGCGGAGAAGTGGCGGCATCTCTCATATCTGCCCGCGCCTCGGACTTACCGCTGCTCAGAATCCGACATATAATATACTAGTTACGAGTCTAGAGGCGACTAAGCAGTCGCCCACTAAACAAGGTTCTTTGACCGATGTGCTCGATGAGGACAAGTATATGGACGAGTAGGTTCAAGTGATTGTTTTTCTTGGTGGCTTCTTTGTCTTGGCTCGAAACTGTATAATTAAATGACCGTACATTGTTGTCTCATAAATATTTGCGAATCATATTTTGTCTGCAGCTTCGTGAGCTTGATGTATACTAATGTTCGAAAAGATCAAGTTATGCATTATGTGGATGAAAAAGCTCGAACTGCGGTCTCTGAGATCTTGAGCGCTTTAGTACCGAGTCGACAACTGCTCGGAAACGCGAATGTTGAGTAGTTCCATAACAATAATACATAATTGCCCATAGACCTTCGACAAATTAACAATCTGCTGGCATTGCAAATCATCAACTTGTCAAAGGCATAACCAGGTACGCAAAGAAGAACTTGAAATGACCATGTTCAGCGCATAAAAGCCACCCGTCTCCTTTCTCAAAAGTATTTGATCCTAGATCACAACCTCTCACTCACAATGCGTTCCTCCCCTGCAGTTGCCCTCGCTGTCGTTGCTGCATTGGCACCGTCAATCTTGGCAGCCACGCCCTTGAACGCTAACGTCGAACATTGTTATGCCTTTTGCGCACATGATAAACAATGCGACACGTGCGGCCCATTGGGAGGAGGATGTGTGAGTATCAGCAGTCTTACTGGATTGATAACATAACTCACCTGCATGGCAGAACTTTCCTTTCTGCTATGGCTATGTGAGTTGTATTTCTGCTTTCACAATGGTGCAGGCACTGAAGACGCGGTTTACTATAGTGGCCGGGATCGTGAAATGTGCGATTTATAATCGGATCTGGCTTGTAAATACAGTACAATAGCTTTCCTGTATTCGATAGTATGCTTACCTGCGTGGTGGCTTTCTGCTATGCGAGTTGTGTACCTGCTTTCACATTGATGCAGTATGGCCGTTGACACTGACGCGCGAGTCACTAGTGAGTGAGTGATCTGCAGCATGCATCAAGAAAAACATCGGTCCGCTTACGCATTGGATTTGAAAATGTCCATGACGTGAGGGACACAGAACATCATCGTGGTGCGTGCAGATCGGTCCACAGCGCAGTCTCACTCCGTCAGGGTCACATAGACGGGCCTACTGGCAGGCCGTAGATCGTAGAATTATAAGTATCCATGCTCACGATAGCGCCGTCCGTAGAGCTAATAAAAACACACCTATGAAATCCCGTATGCCGTACGACCCACAACTCCGACGTTCGACAAAGATTAAGGTATGCATTTTGTGGAAAGAACAACTCAAGCTGCGTTCTTCGGAATCTTGAGCGCTTTGATACCAAGTCGACAACTGCTCGGAAACACGGGTATTCAGTAGTCCCACAACGATTGCCCATAGACCTTAGCTGGCAATCTGCTGGCATTGGAATACTCATCTTTGTTGAAGTCATAACAGCATGGGCGCAAAGAACTTTTGAAAAAATATTCACATAAAAGCCAGCCGTCCCCTTACAATTTTCTTGAGAAATATCTGATCCCATATCACGTCCTCACTCACGATGCGTTTCTCCTCTGCAATTGCCCTTGCTGTCGTTGTTGCCTTAGCATCATCGATCTCAGCCACGCCCATGAACGTTTGAACGCTGACCTCCAACATTGTGAAGTCTTGTGCGCACATGATTACCAATGCGATACCTGTGGCCCATGGGGAGGAGTTTGCGTGGGTATCAGCAGTTTTTCCTGGATTGATAACATGACTCACCTGCATGGCAGAAATTTCCTACTTGCTATGGCTACGTGAGTCGTATTTCTGTTTTCATAGTAGTGCAGTATGACCGCTGGCACTGACGCGCGATTTACCACAGTACCCACCCAAATAAAATCGTGAGATTCACTGCAATAATTGGATCTGATTTAATCAGATGCATAGAATGCAAATCGAGGCAAAATACATGATATTGTATTTGCAGATTCAGAAAGGGTTCCGTGTTGACATGCAAAACATACTGCGAAACAGTGTCGCGTGGACGGGCCCGGTGGCAAGCTATAGATTGTACGTATATAACGTATATGAATAATAATTAGGCCAGAGTTGAAAGTGCTTACAGAAAAATCGGCATGTCGGTGGGTGTTTCATCTATTCATCAATGAGGTGATTCTGGATATAAATATGTTTTCGAGCAATCCTCCTTGGATCCTTAGTACAGCCCGTGTATGCACGGACATCAACAAATAAATAATTCCCATCGGCGTCAGCCTCTATGATCCCAGCGTCCGAATAATAAGGGTGAGCTAGCATAAACATATACAGCCGAAGACACACCATAATGAGGCTCGAGGTTTAACGGAATTGGAAGGCTATATCCCATTGCCATCAAATTGTAACTGCACTGATAGGTGCCAGTTAGGACAAGTTCCTCTGCGGTTAGCTATGCAGGGAACCATCATTGCCGTTCAAGTATTTCCTCAGTTCCGCTATGCATCAGCGTCGGAAAGATCTCGTCAAGAGCTTGATTGCACAGGTGCAGACGTTCGTCATTCGAATTTAGTATCCTGAGACAAGAATCTGCCTTAGGTATTGGAGTCATCAAACTTCGCATTAATATCAAAGGGCGTGACGCAGAAGGACAATAATTGAAAAATAAGCGATGTGCTCGCTCATAATACCTTTCCCTATGGCAGCTATGTGTGCGGACACAAGTGCTCGGTGACAATGCACTGACCAGCCACACCTCGGAAGATTAACATGGATGATATTGAGCGTACGCTTTGCACGCATGACAAGCCTTCAATCATATACGTATGGTGGATACGGCAGGCGATCCTGGTAAGAATTCCTTCGCGTTCCCAATCATCAGAAGACCAACTTCGGTAGGGTCAGCGTAAAACATGATGAATCAGATACTCCCACTCACTTATCAATCCGAAAAGTCCCAGCACGCTTCCGAAGACTTCTACTACGAGTACCTTCACAAACAATGTGGGATCTGCTGCATCAGCGAGCGCAGCAGTGCTGCCGGCGACACCGACGCAAAGGCCACAAAGAAGATTACAGAATCCAACGGTGAGCCCACCAAAGAATAGCGCATATCCTGTAACTTGATAAGTGGTACTCAATGAAGATGCGAAGAAAGGGTGTACCAGTGAAGTAGTTATCTCTCGTATAGAGCTGTGCTTCAGGCACCGTTTGGAGTTTAGATGAGTACACGATACCCATGATCTACCACCGGGGTGTAAGTATAATACAGAAAATCGAGGGAACGAATACGCACCACTCCGTAGATTGCAACCACCTCGCAGAAAATGATACTGACAGTGAGCAGCGCTCAGCCATTTCTGTGTGCGATGTATGTGAAAAACGCACCTGATCAAATTCTTGGTACTGATTCTTGGAGTCCTTACTCCTCCGCCCAGTATCGATGCCCCAGTCAAAAATATTCCCCTTCAAAACAACGTCAGTGCTATTGAATAAGAGTGGAGCTGTGCGAGCCCACCATCCTGCTCCGAGAACACTCAAGCCTATGCAAAGTCCAATTCCGAGTGAACCCCAGACAAACGGGCTAGTTTCCTCGAGAAACCGACCAACATCGAATGCTTCTCCAGAGTCTGTTCGAAAAGTGAGTGCTGCGGAACAGAAAATATGATTTCTGACACACCAGTGAATAGCAAATACAAAGCAACTATGATAACAAGGAATGTCGTGAGTCCAAACGATGTGTATGTTTTGTAGCCCATGTCTAGCAAATGTCAATCGGTTCTAACATGCTGACGAGGACAGACTGCAGGGAGCTACCATCTGGAAAGGGCATGTTATTCACACGCTTTGCTCAGGCTCGCTCTATTGCAGCGCAGATTAACTTACTACATACTATTGGCGGCTTCTGTTCAAGCATTCAAATGACAGTGTCATCCCACAAGAATGTTCTCAAGCTGCTAACACTGGGACTTATCTTCCACGTCGTATTTATTGCTTCTGTTTTTGACTGCTACTTCACTAGCCCAGTCGTCCATGGCATGCTTCCTCGCAGGGCTGGCCCTGGGGAAGCCAAACGGGTCGTTCTCATTGTGGGCAAGTATGGCTTCACCTTCCGTTGCCCCAATTGCTAAATTGATCATTTCTATCAGGAGATGGTCTACGTGCAGACCTTCTGTTTAGTGTGAACGCGTTCCCTTTCATTCCTTCCTCACCAGCCATTGTAGCGCCTTATTTGCGCGATATCATTCAAACACGAGGGGCGTTTGGATTGTCGCACACTCGAGTACCAACGGAAAGTCGACCTGGGCATGTCGCAATCATTGGTACGTTATTGCCTGATACTATGCAAGTAATATTGGGCTGAGTTCAGAAAATATAAGGTGGTATGTATGAGGATGTTTCTGCTGTGACCAAGGTAAAGAGCCAATTTCTCATTTCTTCTTGCCTTTATATACTGACAGGACTCGTGGCGCAGGGTTGGAAAACGAATCCGGTCAGTATTGCAGCAATGGACACCGCGAGCAATGTCTCATTCCTTCTCCAGGTTCACTTTGACTCTGTCTTCAATCAATCCAGTCACACTTTCTCCTTCGGCTCCCCAGACATATTACCAATGTTCGCCCAAGGCGCCACGCCTGGAAAAGTCGACACTTGGAGCTACGATGAGGAGGACGAAGACTTTACGAAAGGCACGAAGGTTCAGAACTACTGCAGTTATGTCATTAAATCAAAACTACTGGATAGATGCCACCACTCTAGATACCTGGGTTTTAGACCAACTTCGGACGTTGTTTCAGAATGCTTCATCGAACGACTCGCTTGATTCAGAATTACGTGCTGACAAAGTGGTGTTCTTCCTGCACCTCCTTGGTCTGGATACCACTGGTCACTCGTACAGGCCACACTCCAATGTGAGCATCTCGATCAGTGTGCTTTTCTTGATTTACTCTGTTGCAGGAATACATGAAAAATATCCAAGTCGTCGACCACATCGTCCAACAAACAGAAGAACTTTTCTCCGACTTCTACCACGATGAAGAGACGAGCTTCATATTTACAGCTGATCACGGCATGTCTAAAATCGGCAACCATGGCGACGGCGGTGAGCTCAGCGCTTTATTAGTTTTAACAACGAGGTGTTCAAGGCATTTGCAGACCCGGACAACACGCGTACCCCACTAATTGCATGGGGGCGAGGCATCAGGGGCCCACTTCCTGACATCGTTCCTTCTTCACACGATGAGTACTCTCGGCCCTGGCAACTTAATAATTTTCTGCGACGAGACGTAGAACAAGCGGATCTTACACCCTTGATGGCTGCGCTGCTTGGTATCAACTATCCGGTAAATTCAGTAGGAATTCTCCCTGATGCAGACCCTACGCGACCTGGCTACTTGCTACCGCGAGAAGGAGAGTCAGCCTTGGCCAGGCTTGCATTGGCAAACGCAGAAAGTATTTTAGAACACTACCAAGTAAAACATGGTGCGCCCCAAATGCGCTATCCGGCTTTTCTGTTCATAACTAGTTGCCTGGCAGAATTGAAGGCTGTACAAACAATTCTATACAAACCTTTCAAACCTTTAGAAGAAGTCAGTCAAGATGGGAAGCCTTCAAGATTATCCTGGTTATCCAAAATAGAACGTTTGATTAATGATGGAAAATGGTTCGAAGCCCGTCGAGAGACAGCCGAACTCATCAAGGTTACTCTACAAGGTCTTCGATATCTCGAAACGTAAGCTGCTCATCTACTATTGGAAACAACTGACAAGAGAATGCAGCTATAATCGAGTACTCATACGGATCATCGTCATGATAGCATATTTGGGATGGTCTGCTTATGCATCGTTGTCGATTTTTCCCCCGCCAGCTTCCTTGGTTTCGGACAGGCAGCGTAATGTGGTCAGATTTACCACCGCAACTATATTAGCAATATTATGGGCACTGTTTACTGCAGAGAGAGCCCCATGGACGTTTTATGTCTATGTGACTTTCCCTTGCTACTTCTGGCAGCAATTCGCCCTGCATGGAGTTCCAATCGTCGTGCAACAATTCAAGTCGAACGACAGACGCGGGCCTTTTATAGGCAGAGTGTTATTCCATTTGCTTATCGTGGTGGTTGTGCTCCAGTGCATGGTCGTGCGTCGATCCTTGTTCATTCCATGAAGCTCGTTCGACTTACGAATGATCCAGACTGCCTACACTCACCGGTCGCTTTGGAGCATTGGTTTTTTGGCCATGGGCATTTTATGGCCATATGCGTCGTGGCCAAGCCATATTCGGTCGCAGCGCCCAAAACTCTTACTTTCCTGGATGATGAGCTGTCTTGTAACTGGCATATTCCCCCTACTCAGTGTTAACAAGAAAGAGGATTTATACATGATGTGAGCGCAGTCTGACGGATTTGTGCATATTGCTCATGTTCACCCGTGTGTTAGCATGTGCGGAGGGGCAATTATTCTCGCTGTTGGCGCAAGTTGTATGCGTTTGGCGTCGAACAGTGCTACGAAAGCCGTAAAATCATCTGAGATCATCCAGGTGGGTAGTTGTAAATGGCACTATGTAATGAACTCATTCGTATTCAAGATGTCGTTTATCTTGCTTGCCATGACAATTACTGCAAGCTCTGTGAAAAGTTTACAAGCGAAGCAGGGATTGCCCGTCATAAACCAAACTTCAGCATGGCTCATACTCGGTACCCTTGTTAATCAACTGGCACCAGTTATTCATCTAATTCCTATGTTTTTAGTTGTATCATCAATATATCCATTTATCTGTAAAGCACAGCACAGCACTCCGACCTCTAGAATCATATCGCTTTTTCTGGGCTTCGGCGTCTGTTTCGTCGTTCTTTCGATCAGTGTTGAAGGTCTATTCTATGCCGCTTTCACATGCAATTTACTCCTGTGGATAGAAGTCGAAACGAGCGTCCAGTCACATCGAGCTAGGGCCGCTTCGCAGAATCAAGGATACGAGTTTCACACTGATGATATCAGAATAGCACTCTTTTTCCTGTTTTTCGTTCAGGTGGCTTTCTTTGGAACCGGAAAGTGAGTGATGAACAGGGCTGACCTTCGTGATGCCAATGTTGATGATTGACTATGTCTAGTGTTGCCTCAATTTCGTGAGTTTTTCCGACAAGCTGATCTAGCTCTGCTGCTCACCTCTTGTAGATCGTTTTACTTGGAACCTGTCTATCGTCTGGTACCGATTTTTAATCCGTTCTTGATGGCAGCGTTATTAGTGGGTTCTTCAAATATTGCTTCGCATATCGAAAGCTTGAAGGGATTGTCGCAGATATTCAAAATTGTCGCTCCATATGTGATCTTGTCAGCTGTTTTTGCCACCTTGAATGCAAAACTTCACCTCCCGCCCTTCTCGCTATTCCTAGTTGCCCTGACGCTCACTGATGGTGGGTTTTTCCTTTTGACCTGCACTGATCGCTGACTTCTGAATTAGGAATGACAATGGCATTTTTCCTGAACGTCACGGATACTGGTGAGTGGGCTAGCTGGTGGTCAGATTGTATTGAATTGACATATGACACAGGATCGTGGTTGGAAATTGGGCAATCGATCAGCTTCTTTTGCATAACTTCTCTATTACTGGTCTGGTCAGCTGGTATCTGCACCGCTGGGGAGTATCTCATGGCAGACACATTGCTGTTCCACAAGTCCACGGACAGTCACAAGCTAGAATGAGCAACATGTTGATGGTCCAAGATCCAAACAAGCACCTCCATCTCATTTGGTCCACTACTCGTTAAATAGTGGCACGCGATTACCGACTTTCTCATTTACGGCTTCAGAACAAACATGTGGTTTTCGTGATTCGGGATGGGCAAACGCTAGGTAAAATTGAGGACCACGGACAAGGAAGGTCACCCTACGTTCCAAGTTGTAGGCCGACGAAGACACTAACTACAATACATACTCAACGGTGCCGCTCGATCATTAATTGCTTAATGCACGAAAGACAAACTCCGTGCCTAAACTCTTGCGGCATTGGAGAGCAATGATTTCCGTACGTACTAGTAATGGAACAAGGAACAGATCATGCGACTATCAACGGCACTTTGTCCTCCTGGCAACACAACACCCATACGTCAAAATACTTGACACGCCTATCGAGTGGACCGCTAAGGACAAAGTACCTGACATAAAGTACCGGCCCTCGAATCCGATCAATCGCGATAGTTGGTCGCTGCTCCCAAGCCGCTCCTCAACTAGCATCCGATAACCATCCCTTTACATAAATCTTTTTACATCCCCAATCAAGTAAACATTGTGTTTCCCAGCCTCGCGGAGTAGAACCTGGGATTACGTCCTCAACGCAGTGAGCAATACGGATTGGCTGAAAGTACAGACGTACGGTGCCCGCGCTCATCACCATCGTCACGACTTACTAGCCCTGTAAATGGTCAAATATTTCTGATACAGCACTGCTGACTAGATATATAATGAACGCAAGTACTACAACCCGGAAATCAATCCCATTGAAACGGTGACTAATCGATATCAGTATATATACTAACAAGATGACGACCTGACTCCTGAAATTGTTATTAAACATCGCAAGATGACATTGGCACTGAACACAACAAACCTCCATCTACCCCAATGTTCAAAGTTGCTCCATTCGATTCTGAATCAAAGGACACCACGCTTTGGTTGATATTATAATTGTTATTATTCCAGACGATTGTGCAGCTGGGACTAGGAGACGGCGGTCTACTTTGCGAGGGTGAGGGTCTGACTGAGATATCAAGTAACCTGTTAATATATGTCGTGAGTGATTGTTTGAAAAACACACTGGTTCTATCATCGTCTTCGTCTTCGTCTGCTTTCCCGAATTGCGCTAGTCGAATCAGCGTTTCAAAAACCTCTTGTTCTTCTTGTTCACCATGTGCATCTACATGTACGCCTCGGATGGTTTCATTTGGAGGAAGATCAGTAACTGATTTACTGCGTGTGAGATACGGGCCAAGGGAAAGAATAATTGCACCAACCTGGGAGACCACCTTTATCAAAAAGGAAGCTGAATATTATATTATGGAATACGGAGATGATACATACCTTCTACCACATCATGTGGACTTTCCTCACAAACGGTGGTCTGGCCTTGTGCGGACCCGCTGAGGCTTCCTGGAGAACATGTTGAAGTTAGGATGAGAGATTGCTGTTTCTTTTTGACAAACCGAGAACATCATTCTTGTTTGGTAGCAATCGTCTGGATAGGTCATCCGACGTTCTCTGTGTTGCTAATCAACTGTAATTCTAAGACACAGTTTGTGTGACTCCTTGACTTACTTTGATAGCCGAATAATTCCGATACGTGATTTTATGATAGCGCTGGGCATCTGTCTCGCGGACGAAAAGATTAATGATGAACTTGCGAAAAGACTTCTTCTGCGCCAAAATTCGATCTCTGAGGAGTACCATGCTATGAAGATGGATTAGGAACGAATAAGGCCATCTGATGATTCTGACCAAAGACATACTCGTCATATGAATCAACATTGGAATTGTAAGCTTCATGGTAGACAGCTTTCTGACTTGTTGAGAGACGCTGATCTTCCAACAAAGCGGCAAGCTCTTTCAAGGCTGTCAACGATAACTGTAGATAGTGATGACCCTTTTCTTCATTTGTCCGGCCTTTCAACTCGATAACGGTCATGCCAGGCGAGTTTGTAAATCCGTTCGCAGGACCTAGGTCTGTGGCCGTGGTTATTCGAACTGTTGTGTTAGATTTTGGGGGATTCATGTTTTAGCACTGGGGGTGATCGAGAGCTGGTGAAAAGTTTCGTGCCAACCGCCTTGGTTATATACAAGCACAGTGCAAACAACAACGTGAGGTAAGGATGTCACAGCCTCGCAGGACATCTATGGGAACTTTGCCATCGATGCGGCTGGGGGACAAAATGACTACTTGGCGCTTGATCAAGTCTTGTCGACCAAAATCATGTAATCCACGGGGGGCACTAAAAAAATGAGTGCAATATCAATTCCCGTCATTTGGATTAAAGCTTCCTATCAGGGTACTTTGCAGACATGAATTGTTGAGTGCTTTCAGCGGTGATAAGTACATAACTTGGGCCCCGGGTATGTGGTATTAGGGTCGATGCCATTATGTAATAATTGGTACCCGTTCTGAAGTCCGCGAAGTGCCGGGGTCCCAATAATATTTACCCATGCAGGTCCATATTTGTTCTCTGGGTTCGCGGACAATTTTCAATCCACACTACGTCTTCAAGCAGTTCTTTGACTATGGCCTCTACATCTGCAGCTCATACACATCTCTCTGAACACGAAATTTGGTGGAGGGACCATTACAACTTCCTCAAAGAAAAGGGCTATACGCTTCGGAGACGCTACAGTCCGGACTGGGTGCCCTCATGGACGAACACCGACAAAGCTCCCATAGATTGCGAGGATGGAATCAGGTCACCAGTATGTGCTAGGTATTTGAGCTGACAACAACATGACTCAATGTCCATGCACCCTGCAGCACTATCGTCTACTAGATGCACGGCGTACTCATGATGGCGCTCGCGTATCGCTAAAATCTATAGTCGTATCTCGCCACCCTTTTGAGATAGAGATTGGTCGCTATTTCTGTAGTTCACCGTGTAGTGAAGATCCAGCCAACCATTGCGTGCCAATTTACGATGTTCTGGAGGTGCCCACCGACGATGATCTTGCGATATTGGTCATGCCGCTACTTCGAGACGCCACGGATCCCTTTTTTGATACGGTCGGAGAAGTTGTTGACTGCGTTTACCAGCTCTTTGAGGTATGCTTTTGATTTGCTGAGTCGTGATGTCTTCTTTCTTACTTTTGAAGGGGCTGCGCTTCATGCACAGGCATCACGTCGCTCACCGGTGTGTATCCGAGTTGGTCAAACGACTTCCCCCCTGACCTAGGCATCAGTGATTGTATGCAGCTGAACATACTGATGGACGGCAGCATGTTCATAGACGCATGGCACCCAAGTGAACAATTTATGTCGGAGGACCTCAGACGCCCAGCCAAGCATCGCACGCGCATGCAGTCGCCACCACGATACTATTATATAGACTTTGGTATCTCCCGCAAATACGAGGCATCCAACACCAACCCATTGGAAGATCCCATATTTGGTGGGGACAAAGAAGTACCTGAATTCAAAGAAGATAATTTTAAACCTCGGAACCCTTTCCCAACCGATGTTTGGTATCTTGGGCACGCTATCCAAGAAACATTTCTCGATGTAAAGTGTAACAGTGGCTTATTGGGTTTCATACTCTGATTTGCACAAAACAGCGCTACTCAGGTGTGGAATTCCTGAGTGGTCTGGTATCGGACATGACACACTCGGATCCTGCACAACGTCCGAACATGGACGAAGTTTTCTCCCGATTTCGGGTTCTACGACAGGGCTTCAGCAACTGGAAATTACGTTCACGGGTGACTCATGATGAGGAGAGATCTATTTTTCGTTTCCTAGCCCACTGGGCCCGTCGCATTCAGTACATAGTACGTGGTATTCCCCCAACACATACCTCGCTGTCATAGAGTAACCAACTCCCGCAATGCACAAGTTTGCTGCCCTTACGTCCTTTTTGGTGCTTACTGGACACACTACAATAGCGTCAGGTGATTGACCAAGAACAGTCAGGATACGACACAATTTGCAGCTTGTTCCAGAAAAGAGTCACCGGTACTGTTTGGAGCTGCGGCACTAGTATGATGGTCTACATTGCGCTAAGGATCTCCGAGGCCGGCGAGAGATTGACATTTGTGTTTAAACTAACTATCTGCATGTTGCTTGCTGGCGCGAGTGTAAACGTTCGAGAGCTGAAGCGCAGGCGGAATAACTCACGCTGATTTCGACTAGACACCCACATCTTTCACGACTAAGTATCGAAGGGTTGTCAAATCAAAAGGTAAGTATAGCTTATAGCGCAATCCAATCATCATTGTATGTACACAGCAACGACTCTATTTGGTAAAGTGTGAAAGGCATACTAGGATCTGTAACTATTTTGAGGGAAGGAAAAAAGGTAGCATATTCTGCGAATGAATGACGAAGGGTGAGCATACCTTGTCTTCAAATGATTGTTCTTTGACTGCCGAATATCCTTCCGCAATGAACATCAGTAAGGCACGCACGACAACAGCGAGTAACGAAGGGAAGAAAGGCTGAACATAAGGCAAATCCAACAACGAGCGCCCTTGAGCTCGATGCGCCGCGTGAAAACGCAGAGAGATGAGACCTATTGAGCCCACACAAGCAAGAATTAGAAATTATCCGGATTGTTGTCGCTAGACATAGCTTCGAAGAAAGGTCATGCCTAGATTCATGACCAGAGATGATCGAGGAAAGAAAGAAGGCGGTTGGCGGCCAACGGCCTTCAGGCTGTACTTTACATTAGAGACGGGTCTACAAGCAATTTGGTAGAAGTAGGGATTGCTGGTAGGCTTTTGGTTGATTGAAAGACTGTGTGCTTTCACCACGATACACTTTCACTTTCAGGAACAACGATAAAAGGCGGAAGGCTCTATATTAGTGGCAAATGTATTACACAGATATTATGAATCGCACTTAAGTATTGTCCTCAAGCCCAAGACTGAGACATCGAAGTTGGAAGACGACGGTGTGGAACGGCAAGTAGACTTTTTGAGAGTGCTCATGATGTTTGTCACTTCCGCCGCCTTTGAGCGAGCATCGAGTAACCCTATGACACGACGTGGTCGCACCCAGTTGTCGGGCAGACGTTCTTCCCCGTACCATTGTAAGAGTGTGCTTGACGGGATGCGACCACTGTCTTGCTTGAGAAGCAACCAACATAGGGCCGCCTCGGCAGCCCCGATCTGGGAATGGATGAGGTCGAGTGGACGAGCCAGCTGGGCCTCGCGAGATATGCGCACTTGCGCGAGGTCATACAAGCTCATGCCTCTTCGAGGATCTGCATGGCTTAGGAATGACTTCAGGAGTTTTGGGTCGACCTTGATAGGTGCACGTTGCTGACCCAATGCATCTGCATGAACGAGGGATGCGTCGTGTTCAATTTTGTTGTGTAAGGCCAGTGCATCAAGGTCCAAACGAAAGGCGCGACCGCAAAATAAAACCCCTGCCAGGGCGAGTATGGCTGCCAATATAAAGGACAGATTATACACTTCTTGGACTGCGCTTATCAGATGCCAAAGTCCAATATTCTGTCCGTTGCGGGGCCTAGGGATAATGATTATTAGGGTTGGAACTGTTGGCAGAAACGAAGAGAAACGTACAAGTATCCATGATTTGCTAGTGCATTGAGTGCTGGACAAGGAGAACGTCGATCACCCTGAGCAGCAGGGATGAATGGATGTGCAGGTGGACAGGTCCAATTTGGAGTCGACATTTTCAGCAGCGGGGTTACTGGTGTTGATCCGGTGGCGTAACCCCTGTGGCGTTAGCCTTTTTATACCATGGCGGATCCTTCCTCTCGGGTCTCATGAGTGCGTCACATAATTCAGTTGCAGCGAGTCTGAGACATCCGCTACAAAATTAAACTCCGCAGTTGAGCTTTTATTTGGGTTTATTTGTCAATAGCTTCTGAAAATAATAGAACCAAATATGCTTAACTCTGAACATGATGGTCTTCGACTTGTAGGGAAGGAAGCAGATGGACATTGTTGCTAACCCATTAATGAGTTGTCTGGATGGTCCCTGCAATAGTGTGAACATCGTGCGATTGAGACATTGGATCATAGCACTTTGCCATATGGACCAGTTAGCAACTACCTCAGAATCAAATCATAGCTCGTCCATTTCCACATCAAGATTTGTTTTGATTGGTGTCACAGCTTCTTAGTGAAGATGTTTACGAAAGTTGGTCCAGTGTGGTGTAATTCATTAGCTACGTTGCTGTCTCAGCCTTCCCGCGTGTAAGTGCTGACTCCAAATTTTATATGTAAGGTGGACCAAGGGCTTGAAACACCGTCAAATATGGCAGAGAAAGAGGAAGAGTAGATACTCACCCTTACGGAATACGCCAAGTGTAAACTCCACCACTAGGAGTAAAACACCGCCTCCAGGCGCTAAACGAAGGACCTTTGGCAAGAAGCCCTTGTAAAGGGCTGCAGGACCCTCCTCACGCATAATGGTCATTAGTCTGTCACATTTTTTCAGTATCTCCCTCGATAGTGCAGGAAGAAACGTACGCAGGGTATGTCCAATTATACTTTGGCGCAACTCCAGGGACTTTAGCAGCACCTTGAATGCGAGACTTCACAACCTAGATTTAGACGTAGCGGTGTTAGTGACCAGACAGTGGGATTACAAAGGAAATCATACATCAAAACTGAGAGGCAGATCAGTCTCATTTCATCATAATTGCTGAATCGCAACTCACGGGGTATTCACGACGGTTCCAACGAAGCCACCAACACTGCCAGAAACGAAATTATTGAACAGCTGCCCTTGCTGCGTCTAAACTAGGCGATGAGAAAATACCGCGACGCGTTACTGAAGACTTGCCTCAGCTGGTGGCAGCATACCACGGACTTGATGAATACACCCAAAATATCCGCCATTCCACCAGAAGTGCCTAGTCTCTTGGATCAATAATTAGGAATGTTAGATTGTGAATCCATTGACCTCCAGAAAGTCGCCTCCATGCCCGCATAGAGACCAAGAGGACCTTCCTTCTTGATGACCTGCTTGACCACATCAATAGGACCGGCAAATGTACTAGTTTTATCTTGCAGCCTATTGACACAGGTTAGAACTAGAACTAGAACGTATGATAGCGATGGTCGCACTTTATCTTGACAAGCTCAAATGGAACGACAACGAAACTCTCCGTTGCACCAGCACTGCACCCTGTCAAGATAGAAAGTTGCTGTGTCATCTTAGACTCTCCAGATAAGCCCATGTAAGTTTTCCCCCAGAAGTCATTGGAGGCGCTGCGAGGTAGTGAGACACGTTGGAATACCTGCAAGAGCCTAACTCACAACTTAACCGCGCGCTTTGGCGCCTCCAGAAGAAGAGGAGGGACCAAGCCTGTTAACAAAGTTTACGGCCCCGTAACGAGAACTGAAGGACTATTCCTGACCTCGGTAGAGTCGGCCGAAACTGATGACGATGTCAGCAGCGTGGTTGCGTGATCATCATAATGTCATGACTTTACCCTTCTTCCCGCACTATTGACGAAAGAGTGCCAACCATTCCATGCTTGGACTTTCCGGTTTCAAGCTGCATGCGAGTCTTCACCTGAGGCATGCTCCATCATCACCCCAAGCGTCAAATGAACAGGTATACTTACGACATCTAAATCACGAGTGAGCGGGCGTCTTGCTATAAAAATGCGACTCACCTAAAGGGTAAAAGGTCAAAATCTCGGAGACACCAGCAATTGCGCCGGCGGCGAAATTCGCAATGAAAGGGAGTGCTATAGTTTATTCTGTCAGCAAGAAAGACTCAAGCACAGCGCCTAGTATATGCAAGCTGCCCAACTCACGTTTCCGCTGATCTGTAGCCATTATAATATTGGTTGGATGATGAGGAGGAAGTCAAGGAAGAAGAAAAGAGATCCGTTCAAGAGTCCGCGACACGGGCCTAGTGACAATCGGACGAGAGTCGGATGTAAATCGCGGCTCGCGCGAACGCCGCTCGTACTTGAACAGATTCAGAATTGCTTCGTGCCCGTGACAATGACATTGTGACATTCGTGACCAAACCTTGCCTTACCAATTAATGGACTTCATCAACTTGCCAGAGTGCGCGTTACTCATGCGAGCATGGTATACATCGTCTCCTGGCAAGAGTATCAGGAAGCAGCTGAAAATCTCTATGCAAAATCTCCCAATAAAGTTTGTGTCTTTGATATCTATCTCCGTTTGACGCCAATGATGTACCCACAGGCTCGATACTGTGTGAAGTGGAGATCATCAGAGGGCAAGCTCGTCCTGAAGATTACAGATGACACAACAGTGTGTCATTATCTCATTTACTTCGAAATCTACATCTCACACATTTCTGCAGTGCATCAAGTTCAAGACTTACTCCTCGATCTTCCTCAATCGATTCGAAGCTTTGAATCTATCGTTAATGCAGAAAATGCAGAATAAACGCCCTACACCAATCGCGCACGTCCTAGGCACGCCTGATATTACTAAAGACGCAGACCAGACACGTTCGTCTTCCCCATTCATCCCACAACCCGCAGGTCCTGCAACTGGAGGGGTTAAGAAGAAAAAACCAAAGAAGAAAAAGTAGGAGCAACATTGCTTTTGGTAAGTCCACTGTAATGGCTCAACTAACCCATCTTTATCTGATGACGTCTCCGTTCAGCGGCTTTGTGGTAGCATTATCTCCTGGGATGGAGTGCACATTTATTACCAGAGTGAGACCAACTTTTGTAGATATCTGATTTGACAATGTGCCATTGCCTGTTTTACTGGCGGAGGGTCTTAGTAGTAAGTACCCGATTGATCATGAATCGTTGATTACCGCTACAATCATAGGTAAGCCATCCATATGGGAACGATGGAAATAGACATACAAGTTCTAGCTTCGGTCTTGCACAGGTTTATCTTGCACTAAGCTATGGAGTTTACCAATCGAACGACGGTACCTTGGAGTATCCGGCGCTGATCTACCAGATTGTTGATAGTGTTAGATGAGATGGTGATGTGGCTGATCAGTCCACGCGATCACGCGCAGCCACGAAACTGGCGCTCGACAATCAAGGTACAAGATGAAAGCATGAACGATAGCCCAAACGACCACGGGTAATGCAGAGCCCGGACCACAGGCATTCACCATAAACTCCAATGTCCACTGGAAGCGGAAAACTGGCAAACGTGAGTTCTTGACATCGTGCAGGTGAAAAAGCAGTTTAGTCTCTGCGGATCATCCGATCATAAAGGCGGTGCGAGGGAGACTATTTCGAGGGATGATCGGGGAAAGACCGGGAGTGGATCTATGCGGTGCCGAGAGACACTATGTAGTATCAGGTTTAGGCCAAGTATAACAAGAGCGTTGCAAGACTAAATCTTGTTGAGTCCTAAAGAGAGGTAACCGTTACTCGACTGATGTGTATCAAATCAATGAACTGCCAGTGAATACGCCGTGAAAACTCGGAGGGAGTTCTATTCGTAGAGTCCGGCTCGAGAGTAATTATCCGATATCAATTATGGATCCAGCTCTTTGTCGTTAGTAGAAGGAATGCAGTGTCTCGTGGTACGCACCGGTACGAAAACAAACTGCGTAACCAAAATAAACATAAAATCGTACGGACGACTGGCGGGGGTTGCTACTCATCAACTTGTTGACAAAAAAAATTCTCATGGACGTACAGGACAAGTCACCACGACATAGGATTCGGCAGATTGTGCATCAAAAATAGAGGCTGATTGACAGTCAATGTGAATGCAGACAGTGCATATAGACAGCATAGACTAGGATACTTGATGAGCCATATATTCGCAAGTAATCCGGAACATACCATGACCCCAGTGGAAGTTGACATGGAGATTGTTCCAAGAATCCCATCGCATGCGGTCAGCGGTGTTCTAGACGATGCTTTTCTTCTGGATGATACAACAGTGGTAGAAGTCTGTGAAGAGTGGGAGCGGAATCGAATCACAAGCGAGACGTGAACGTCAATGCAAAATCGCCTTTCTGTGAAGTCGGCCTATTTGGTACCAGCAACCAGTGCGACGTCGGATGAGGATAAAGCTGGTGCGAAGTGCCAATATACGCTGCGAAAGTGTGCAAAAAAGATGCTGTAGAACACAGGAGTTACATGATTCAGGATTCAGATCTGATACCATCGCAAAGTGACAATACTTAGCCTGGAGGCGGCCTCCCGTTCTGGATCCCAACAAACTGCAACTGATGAAGGAGGGAAAGTGGACAGTTTTTCAGACAGTCCTGGGAGAAGAGGCTTCGGAATCCAGGGCTTTTGTGCATCATATTAATGCATTGCTTGACTTGAAGTTGTGGCTGTCACCAACAGCTCTCCTTTAGTGATGGTCACGGTGACTCGTGGTCGAGTTTGAGAGTGGTGTAGGATGTCAGAAATAGTTCAATGATCGCGCAAAGAAAGATGGATAAGTTGCACATGCTGTCCCTTCGCTGTATGTTTTGAAGGACCGACACGGCTATATTGGTCCAGCTTGGGCCCGGCAAGCGGCTTGATCTCCATATATACGTCTTGACTCTTGTCAGTTGTCACTGCCATTGGCATCAACAACATCCTTCCGATTCTAGATACCAAGCACCCGACGCTGCACATCTGCGTCGATTCTATGCGCATTTCGGACGTCTGAAACCATTTGGAACACCTCACATACCTAAGTTCAATAACTTGTCGGATGTATCGCATTGAGAGGACATCGAGCTCATTCATAAAGCGCACCGACTTCTTCTTCTATCTTTAGTGCGAGAGGTAAGCCATGTGGTTGTATTATTATTCCGATATCATACCCGTCAACAGTCGTTGTTTCGAGACTTGGTCTCTGATACACACTTGCTTCAGATTGCATTGCCCATGGCACTTCGGCGGTACACAGCATCAATCGATGGTACCATTCCAGTCCCTGCACTCCTCTATGACGACGAAGAGCTCCTGGCATCACAGGATGGCGTAGGCATATATGATGGGTGCGTGCGCTTTCTATCTTCAACCTGGTGCGCTGGCTTCTGTGTTCATGTCACCGATTAACAGCCTGCAGAAAGCTCCCGACTATCAGACAGGTTCTGTTCACGTTTCTACGCATCGCCTATTTTTCGTTCATTCGCAGAACCCTTCATCGTATTCTTTTACTATGGATCTACTTCATGTGACGCGGACGAATTATTACGCTGGCTTGTTCAAATCTTCGCCGAAGGTCTCACTCTTCCTCGACGCCGATACTGCCCTACCTTTGATAACAGTATCCGGACAGCGAACAGAAATATCCGAGAGCTGGGAATGTGAAGTTTGCAGCCATCGCAATCCTCCAGGTTTGAGCCCAACCGCAGCTCGAATATGTACTCTATGTGGCGTGCCGCGCACCGTATCTGCGAGGTCAACAGCATCTGAGGCATCATCTCAAATTAAATCCTTGTTCTCCTCCATTCCCGAGTCTTCATCCACCTCTCTATCTTCTTCGAGCTCTCCAGGACCTCCATCTCCTCTATCAACAAATAATGATTCTGATGGAATTGCATGTCCTGCATGTACCTTCCTTAATCACCCGTCATTGCGTGTCTGCGAAATATGCACAACGCCGCTTCCCAATGTTGAACACGCCGGAAGTATGAGGGCAAAATCCGCGCCCTCTACTCGAGCAGTATCGCCCGTGGGTGACAACACCGATCCTATGAATCTCCTCATCAAATTGAGCTTCCGCAAAGGCGGTGACAAACCATTTTATAACGTGCTCAGGCGTGCACTTAGATCTCAGGCTTGGGAGGCAAGCGTGGTGCCACCGTTTCAGAGGAAACACAACTAACCACATATCTCAACAATTAGGGCAAACGGATTGGTCATAATGCGAGAAACAGGACTTCTAGTCTTGCCGTTGCAAGTCCTAATTATGGCCCGACACCTGTTGCTATGCGTCCTTCTGGAATCGGTGGGGAATGCAACTTTATATTGTTGGTACAGCCAGCGCTGACATTGATGACTGGTTCTTAAGATGGAATCATGCGTAACGTAGAAGCATCAGCTCATATTACACAAACAGATTTAACCGATGCCCTGAAAGACTTAGAGGGCTTAATGATGAAAGCAAAGGATCTTGTCCACCTCGCAGGGGAGCTGAACGAAAAACTCACTGCATCATCTACAACAACCACGACGTCAACAATTGCTTCTCCAATTTCGACTTCATCTCCATCAAATTCAGGCACCCCATTAACAAGTCTATTTTCGACTACCACGCTTGTTCCCTCGACGGAGCCCGAGGAAGCCAAATTCATACGTTCTTCACTTGCGCAGCTAGGTTTACAAATGTCTAATGCCCCCGTCACGCTGGATATGATCAGGGACGAAAGAAGATGGGTAGATGAATTGGCGCGGGAATTGGCGAGGGTATTGCAAGGGTCGCCAGATGATATTCCCGGTCAGAAATCGGCGGGGATTATGAAAGAACGGGGGATTGTTGGACTGGATGAGGTTTGGGGTGGATGGAATCGCGCAAGAGGCGTAGGTAAGGAAACCCTATTGGCACTGCCCAAGTGAGCTACTGAAGACACATTTTTACGCAGCATTAATTCCGCCATCCACATTCCTGCAAGTACTCCCCCACCTTCCGGCATACACATCACCGCCTATCCGCAGCAGAGTGTTTAAATCAGGCTTATCTGTCCTTCATGTGCCGCCGTACACCCACGCGTCGTTCACGGCCCGCATAGTGGGCTATCTTGCCATGTCTGGTGTGATGACAACAAGCCAGATTGCTCACGAGGAGAACATGACGATCGGACTTGCAGATGAAATGATCGCTGCTATTGAAGCTGACGGCGTGATATGCCGGGATGATGAAAGATCAGCAATCAGAGGAGGCGGAAGTGGGACTGCATCAGAAGTTAGGTGGTCGAGGAACCTCTTTCTGGAATATATCTGGGATGGTCAATTGTAAAGGCGCTTACATCAAAGTTTGCAGTTAGTGCAGTACGGATCACTCAATAGGAACTCAAGCGAGCTGTTGATGGCTGTTGATGCTGCGGACCATTATAAGAAACGACTCGGGGATTTCGGGAGACCTGGAAATTCAATATTCATACGCGACCCTAGCTCAGTCAGCAATGGAAGTTATAACGTGGCTTTGATTTGTGAGCGAACGAACTTGACTTCTGGTGCAAATGCTCGCACACGAATTTTACCAGTTCTGGTGTGTTTGGCAAGAGCTTTAGAACCAAACAAACGCCCGATCGACCGATTTCCTATTTGGGCGCTTCTCACTACACCTGGCTCGGTAAAGAACAATTGTTGTTGCCGCGGCATGCACTAAAGGGCAGGCAAGCCTCCATGAGTTCTATTCTCCTCAATACCGACTGTCTCGTATCTTACGTGAATGGATCCCTGAACTCGCTTCATCATCCCGTAAACCAAGGGCCTCAACAGAACAGACAACCACCGGTATCATGACCTGAGAACCAAATTTCAAGGTTCCGTGTCGGCTCACCGTTCCCGACTCAGCTGGTCAATTTGTCGGTACACTTCTTGTGTACATCCCGACAACATCGGCCCAAATTCTATTACCGTTTGGTGACATGTGTTTTCCGTTGATTTCGTAGTACGGAGAAACTGTCAAATAGGTACCCAGAATTCATTGGTCTGGAGGTCGGAACCTTGGGGGAATGCTCACTTGAACCGTACCTGGCCTAGTGCGCAGCAATATTCCAGATCACTGGTGCGAACAGCATGTCTGGTGCTTTTTGTGCGAAGAATCAGTCGAAACTTACGGTGATTACAGGGAAGTAGCGTCCCTGGATAAATTAGCTCCTTTTGCTCCTCATGCTCGTCGGGCAACGTAAATGCCTATGCGACAATTTCCATTCTTTACTCAGCCGGCGGAAGGAACGTTAAGAAAATGTAATTCACAATTGATGGGCACCCACAGTGTCGAGATATGGATAACATCGGGTTTGCATTCTTTCAGTCATATCCCCATATGTGTTTCCCCATGCTCAAACATTCTACTGCGACGTCGAGATCATGACGACTATCAATTCCGTTCAGGTTTGTAGCAACCGACACAAAATTTGTTCTGAACTCACGCTCGGTAACATAAATGCACGTGTGCGACTATCACCAGTGGCGTTAGTTGAATGATCATCTTTGATTCAACTTACCGCCGGCGGCTCCCGTGAAATTGAGGTCAAGGTTCAATTCGGCCTTTCCTTTATTCAGCCACTGGTGGGCTCACGTCAGTTCTAAGGGTCGGAGGTAACGCGTAGTAGTACTTACGCTGCCTACCCATTTTAGGAGGATCACCTCGTATCAATGATCATATTCAACAAAGTCGATTTGATGAGCGTATCTTCTTGTACTTAAAGTTTCCAATACGAAGACGAGATGCGTTTGAGGACAAGTTCGCTGATACAAATAGACAAAAGTTCCGAAAAACGCGACAGCACGGCATCGGGTGGCGGACCCACAGTTTTAATTCTGGATTGAGTGAAGACAGAGTTCAGAATGGCGCGATGATCAAGGTGATCGGACCGTTAATGGTCTTGAATCGGAATCATGCCTTGATTGGATGTCTTCGATCCGGGGCCCTTCAAGGTGTCCGGAATGTGAACTTTTGGATTAATTTGCGGTGCCAAAGGATCAGTAAATGCATGTGGGCAGCTCGGGTGTGGGACGCACGGAATGGCAGATCGCATCACTGCATGATGAACATGATCATCCCGCGAAGGCTGCAGAGATGGTGAACCGGTGAAGGAGACTATACCCTCGGGCTCAACCTGCGCATCCGCATCAGCTTAGCTTGTAGATGGACCACTGCCATCTGTTGAGCTTATCAAAGTAACACGACAAGTTCGGGAATTACGAGACACTACTCCGCGGTGTAATTGAACAATTGGGACAACTTCGTGATCTTGAGATTTAGAGCACAGCCATGTTAAGGGAGTAAGATCATTCGAAAACGCCTTTGGAGGTGTTCAGAAATTGCCCTCAGGTAGGACTATGCTATGCTTGACTCTGACGCTGAGTGTCACGCGGTGAGCACTGCCAGTGGGATGGATAGTGAAAAGGGATCTCAAGAGGCTGTGAATTTGGGTCGGATTTGGTAAGCACCTTGTTTTGACCCCGGTGACTTGACATCTCAGCTGCATACCGTACAGCGTCAACACCCTTTTCAATATTCTGGCCCAAATTATTGCATCCAATGATTTCATGATCATTTCTGGATTGCCCCGGCCCATCTCCATATTTTTATAAAGTTGATATAGATATAATATAATTCTTCCGGCGCACACGCAAATGGATCACCCTCCTCCCTTTATAACTACTACATACCATTCTACTTTTCATCTAATCGGTCATCGCATCTATTCCCTCCTCCAACTAGCCTCCCATTCAATTCTAGCCTTTGTAACTCATCATCTCATTACCAGCTTGACTCTCTATCTTACGACTCACGACTCGAACCTCAAGTGATCTCATGAACCCTTATCTGCCAACGTTTGATTCTTCACTCGATACAGGCGCTGCAGGGCTTACTCACTCTGGATCTTCTTCCCCTTCTCTACTCAATGATCACCCCAATGCCCATCTAACGCAGGCACCTGATCGGCGCGTAACCAATTCTATCGCTCTCACATCAGGAGCATCACCCACAATGCATAACCATCGTTCCTCCCAACGAACAACAACTTCCTTTCAATCACGTCAGACTCACGCAGTCGATCGCAGTCAATCTGCCTTTGTCCCTCGCTTTAACCCATCGGCCACTGGGTTAGGTGCATGTAAAAATCTCACAAGGCCTTTGACCGTGCAGGAGCACGAAAATCTCATTCATCTGGACAATCTCAAGTATTTCCTCGCTACTGCGCCTTCCCGATGGTCATCAACCCCTTCTGGTTTAACACAAAACGATTCGTTTCCCATGAACCACCCAGCTTCTTCACATCCCTCCATGAACCGTTTCCTTCTTCCTTCTTCGGAATACATCACTTGTGTCTCGTGGAATAATCGCTACTACATAACGGGCACTGATATCGTCCGTGCGCTTATTTTCCGCTTCGAGGCTTTTGGAAGACCCGTCGTGAACATGAAAAAATTCGAGGAAGGTATTTTCAGCGATCTGCGGAATCTCAAGCCTGGTGTCGATGCTTGCTTGGAGGAACCCAAAGTAAGTATCATCCAGATTTTCTCATGATGCTTTATCTCATGTAAACCAGTCACCATTTCTGGATCTTCTTTTCAAATACCAGTGCATACGCACTCAGAAAAAACAAAAGGTGTTTTACTGGTATGTATCTCCTCTATTGTTCCGAAATCTGTGGCTCACTTTCCTCAAGGTTCTCGGTTCCTCATGATCGCCTTTTCTTGGATGCCCTTGAACGCGATCTTAAACGCGAGAAGATGGAATTGGAACCGACTACCGTCATCACTGGTGAACCTGCTCGCTCGTTCACGTACGAGCCGCAGCGCAGCCTATATGAACAATTCAACAAAATACAGAGTACCGTGGAAGCCGATGGCGACGTCATCAGCAATTTTGACGTTACGCAAATGAATGGGAAATGTGACACAAGCGGATCAGCACCGACGGTTTCACGTGCGGAGGCAATGCACAACTCTAACTCGGGGGAGTTACATCTTAGTAACTGTCGTATTGATGGAGGCGTCCCACATCTTCCCTCAGCACTGCATGGTTCCAATATGGCGTACCTTCCCCTTTCTATTTTCGAAGGTTCTCCCACCTATAAGCAACGTCGTAAAAAGCCAGTCAGCAGACTCGATGCGGTCACACGCAGTGACTCAGAAGAGACGCCCATTCACGCATACGAGGCTGGCGTTGGCTATGGACCTAATGATTCCAGCATGACAGCTGCCGACATGTTCAACTCTCAAGCAAGAGGTGAACAAGATCCTAGTGTGAGACGAGCAAAGGCTGTACTACAAACCCATGATGACGCGATGTGGTCCGCTACACCGCAACTCGCTCCAGGGCAGACTTCTGCCACCCTTCCAAGCGGATCAGTCTTCCGACGGTCATCAATCAAACAGCCTTCAGCGCAATCTCATCTCCACACCTTTGCGGAGGATTCCTCACTATCTTCGTTCCCTTCGGATGTTGACGGCCATCACACCATCAGTGGGATGTCACTCACTTCGAAGGTGTTTGTTTGTCCCCTCTATTCCTGTGGCCGCTTGTTTAAGCGCATGGAGCACCTAAGGAGACACGTGCGGACGCACACCATGGAACGCCCATTTGCGTGTGACCTTTGCAAGAAGCGGTTCTCTCGGTCGGATAATCTCAACCAACATCTTCGCATACACACACGGGTAGAAAGGGCTGGCTCGGCTTCCGCCGATCTAAATGCGTGCGATGCTGATATGGAACACGAGGAATCAGACGAAGGCGACGTTGCCTTTGCTGCCGCTCTCTCTTTTGCAGAGGGTGGCTTACAGGACATGGAGACATGTGCTTTGGAACTGCAAGGGCAGGTACAAGATGTGCAAGGCGATGAAGAGGGTCTAGTCGCGTTGTCTGGCGTCTCCCCTGTCATGGATACAGACGCCACCTCGGACGGTGGACTCGGTAACAGCTACTTTTTGCAAAGTGGCACCGGGAACCACACCGGGTACGTCGAGTCAGCGGAGATGACCTGGGCCAGTCCCTTTATGAACTCTCCAGTGTTGACTTCGACGTGCAATGGGGAATCGATCATGACATCTCTTTCAGCTCCGTCTCATAGACAGGATTTTGCCTTGGACAATATCTCTCTCCATGTAGCTCCCTCAGAGATCGGACCTCACAGACGTCACAGAAGTGCGACTCCATCTCTCATACGCTCGCACTCTGTGTCCAGCGGCTCCAGCCGACACTACCACCCCTATGCATCATCCTCTCTTTCGTGCCCTAATTCAAATCAATCCAGCCCATGCGCTCTCACACATTCTCTTGATAATTCAGCGGTTTCATCACACGCTATGTCTCGTGAGGCCTCGAGAGCGTCACAGCCGCGTTCATTCTCAGCGCCTTCCTTCAGTACTGGCCAAGACTTGAATGGAGCGCTCGACATCGGCGGCCTGAATTTCGACGGTATCTTCTCAAATTCCATGACGACGCTATTCTCAGAACCTGGTGCATTCGACCTTCCGCAGGCATACACTGACTACGAATCCCATTTGTTGTCAGTCTAAACCGTTTGAGTCGGAATACAGTATACCTCTTTTGTGTCATCATAATTCGCCCTTGTTCATCAACATCTTCCTAGCTATAATTGTATCGATAATCTATTTATTACCACGACCTAGTACATACTATACCACCAGTGACCGTTTTGGGGCCTTACGGACTTATTGTGCAGGTCACTTTTGTGTTCCTCCCCAGTTACGACACCGAGCCTCACGTGCGCCATTTTCTTGTATCACATATCACATATTGTTTTGATCACGAATTACTACTTCTCCACTCTCGTTCGAGCTCAGTGACACCAACATTGATCCTAGGAAGGACTCGGATCTAAATATGCATGGGGCTAAGCGCAATCTCTTTTGTATTGTCGGGGTTTCGTCACCCATGTCAGCGTAATGACATGCATACGGCTCGGAACACTGTTTGGTACGAAGCGTTTGCGCCAGATGCATATCTATCGATGGCGAGCTGATGACCTGATGTGCACTTCCATTTCAAAGACTCGAGAGAACAATCGAGTACCCACTGCAGCTGACTAATGGAAGCCTCGCCAGTGACTGGAGCTGACTGAGTGACTGACATCACCAACTCCTTCTTGATCACGAACGTCGACCAGAACTTCTAATTGTCAATATTCCGATATGTTCTCTGGATTCAAACGGTCACTGGTGAGTACCCGAAATTGCCAACCTGGCGTGAGCTAAACATCAACAATAGCCCCAAATTTCCATCTTGTGTGCATCATATCTGTCATCCGTGAGGGAACCTTAAGAGAGCTGAATATATCCTTCATACAGTCACCACCCGTCATCGCCACCATCAATTCAGGCCCTTGCACTGCTGCGGAGCGCTCTTTCCTCGCCTTATCCCCCTGGAAAGCAGTCGGCACCCCCACTTGAGTTTGATCTAGAAGTCGTTGAAACGAAACCTCCGACCGCCGATCAATTGCGAACCATCCTTACGTATATCACCCCGCCGAAATCTACTGCACCCTCTGCACCCTCTGCCTTTTTATCTGCGCATCCGGCATCGTCTGGCCTAGGAGAACAGCCCCAAAGTGTTAAAGGTATTGTGAGTCTTGCAGAGCAAAACCCGAACGTGTTCAAGTGGCCTGTTGTTGTGGACTGGATCGGTGGCCGTGCTAGTGTAGGGGACGTTGAGGGTGTGAAAGACATTTTGGAGGTCATCAGGCAACGGAGAGATGGAGAAGTGAAACAGGATGAGGTGGATCAACCCAAGGGCTGGTTCTCATGAACGTCAGGGAGGATCTTGGCGTATATATCATCTTGAGTTGCGATGACCACAACACAGACTCTGAAGCTGCATGATGGAAGGAACGGCGTGTTATTTAGTATATTCTCTGTTCAGTGTTCATATAGTAAAAAGGTAGCATATGCATGATGATTATACATCGAAAAAGAGATCCGCAAGTGAAATTACTGGTCCTTGAAAACTCTGGTGCTCATTCGCTGCATCCACTGCCCAACTATGCTCTCGACACTATCCGGTTGTCGGCAATGTCCCTGGACTCACTCCCCCGCCGGTGGGTGGTGGGGTGCTGCTGCTACTACTCGTCGGCGTGGTTGGGGTTACACCTGTTTTATTAGACGTGGGCGTAGAACTGTCTGTACCCGTAGAAGTGTCCGAGGTTGTAAAACTGCCCGTGGCTGCATTCTGAGGAGGGGTATTATTATTTGAGCCAATTTTCCCGACAGTCCCACCGACGGCCCCGCCAACCACAGTACCGATGACGACAATGGCAATAACGAAGATGGCGATTTTGCCATTGCGAGTCCGCCAAAAAGATTGGGTGGGACGCGAGGCATATGTAGCAACACCAGGAACTTTTTCCTGAGTCAATGAGCTACTTTCGATGTCTGGATCACTAGGAATTGGTTGTGGGGGTTTGAGTGGTTGGGTGGATGCAGGGCGGGTGGGACGGTCATCGAGTAAATCAACTTTGTAGCCTTCCTAGAAATCCGATCCATTTTAGTGACAAACCGGGATGGGTGAACTAACAGGCGCTGCATACCTGCCTCTGTGCTCTCGTTGCTGCGGGAGCTTCATCGAGTAGGTTCTGGTCGTAACCTCCATTTAGAGACGACATGATGCTTCTCGAAGACGTTGTTGATAGCGAAAAGGTCACATAGACAGAAACAGGCGCCTGCAGTTCGCTTGCAATTGCTGGTTGGACAGCCTCATTGACTGCGTGCCTGTCTGGGTGACAAGCGGAGTTGCCCCAAGCTCTGATTTGAGCTCGAGAGTTCAACGCGCGTAGTACGTATACAACAAGTAATTCACGACAGACGAACAACGCAAATCCTTCCGATGCACAGTCGCAGTCATGTAATACAGTGAGCCTGTAAGTATCCTACCACAAACCTCATGGTTCAAACGTTCAAGCTTGGAGTCCACAGGCCTTTGACATCGGATATGCCAAGGAGTGACCAAAATTTCAAGGGTCGGGGGGTTCAAGACTCTGCTTGGCCTCGATGAAGAAGCATGTTGGCTTCTCGCCACCTTGTCCTTGTTGCACGATAAGCTTAGGGTAAGTATTTGGATAACCGGGTCGCCGTGATTCATGTCATCATATGAGTCACGATCTGATCAATTGACAGAGATAACGCCTCTGCAGAGAATCGGGAAGAACGCATTCATCGTTAGACAATACGTGAAGCGGCGATCATCTGACAAAATTTGCACCCAGACAAAGTATCACTCAGTGGGGACCGTCATGACGCTATATGAGGCTAATGCAGAACTCGTGGCCTGCATTGCTCATGGGGCACCCCTGGTGTTTTACGAAATGATTTGGTTCCCAACTAGTATGCGATATGAATGTCGAATGTTCCATGGTCACTTGTATCTGTAAGTGATGTTGATCATGATGGTACAATCTCGGACCTACGAATTGATATCTAAGCGTGCAAAGACCAGGCAAGTGCTTCAGCACGAAATCTGTACTTACCAAATGGTGCTTGAAACAAGATCGCTCCGTGTCCGAGATTCACCGGTCTTCTTGACGAAAGCGCACATCTATTATGAACCATGTGAGTACCCGGGAGATCGACACTGCGAAGTGGGTAAGATGGAGGGGGGTCTCCGGTCTTCACGCACACAAAGTATGACGAAAACCTCCAAAATCATTTAATTTGGATGGTACAAAGGGGACTGCACAGCGGTGGAATCGAATGCCCGGGTTGTCGCCGTAGGTGAAGATCCGCGATCGCATCTAAAAGCTAAGAACTGGATCCGGTTGCAAAGAACAGGTGACATGGAGGAGCATAACAACAGCAGTGAAAACTCAATAAAAATTCGCCGGGCTGTCACTTTCAATGTATCATATAGGATAGACCCGTGATTCTGCAGGACCGAGCCGCCGAGTTGATAATTGCCCATGATGACCGTCTCGCACCTGCGGATGTTGAACAGTCAAAGCTTCAAGGACCGGCAGAACAAGATATCGCCATTCGAAAGCCAGCGACTCCGGAGTATAGCCCTCAGCAGCGCCAAGTGCTGATAGTTCAAGAATGTAGCAGGTTCAAAGACGCTGACCGGCATACGGCAGTGATGAGTTGCCCGGTAGCTAATGGGCCACGATAGACGACGAGGGGGGAGCCGAAATTTGGTCACTTGAAATTCGGATCGTAGTCGTTCAGCCTCTAGTGTGCGACTAGCCAGCATCTAGAAGATAGTTGTACGTTCTAGCCAGCGTCGGTGATAAGCTTATCAGCTAATCGACTTGGAGGGTCGCCTGCGGGTCCAGGAACATCATGTTGTTGGTTGGCCCAACATAAATTCAAAATCGTTTCGTTGAGAAAAAAAACATACCGTCAACTGTCGACAAGATATGTGGCATTGGTCTCTTTCTCGGAGGCTGGTTGGTGCTAACGTTACGGAGCCGGGGTCCCAACAGAAGCACACTTGGCAGTCTCGGCCCCGCCAAGTTTGTGGTTGTTGATCAGCCCACGTGGTGTCGCGGTGGAAGATTTTGAATGGGACACTTTGCGTTTTAGCGCAAAAGAGGTCATCGAGGAACTACTATTCGCGCTGTCCAGCACGACGAGCGTTCATCACTCTGGCGCCACTCAAAAACGCGAAATCTGTGAGTTTCCGTTCTTTAATTCGTTATTAAACTTCAAGTCCCTGATCATGGCCTTCATATTGCTCATTTGCAGCCATTCAGCTCATTCGGTTCCCTTGCTGAGATCCACGCGTTAGGTTAAACCATGCCCTCGTTCTTGAACAAGGTCTTTGGCCGAAAGACAAGCGACGATAGGGATCAAGTAAAGCCTTTTCAGGACTCTAACGACAATGGTTTACTGGACGGAAAATACGAGGCTGTTTCTCCACTGAACTTTGTCGCCCCCAGCTTGTCAAAGGCTCAGACGGGTAAAGATAATGCAGGTTTCTCGTTATTTAGGCCTAAATCTCGTTTCGCCTCCCCTCACTCTTCGCACAAACGCATGGAGAACCTTCCCCAATTGTCACTCCAACTTCCGAGTCTGAAAGACAATGCAGAGTCTCTCGAACTTGGCGTTTTCGAAGTTGATCCCGAGTCTCAAAGGATTCTCAGCGACTCTGTCATTGGTGCAAAGCTTCTCAATCCTTTGGAAGCTCTCATACTTGTTCGAGCCTGTGCCCAAACTATCATTGAGCGAGGTAAGTTATTACCAATTAATTAATACACAGACATCCAACGTTCATGATCGTTTCAGGATTGGAAACCCTTGGAATCATGCACCCTCATTGGCATTCTGCATCACCCGATATTCAACGAAAGCTGATCTCACTCTTCATCCATTCTTTGACTCCCAATAGCCGCATTACTACCCTCTCTCCAACCCCTGCCGCGGCAATATCTGCCTTTGAGGCAGAGCTTGAGTACACTCGCTCTCCTCACGACGTTGCAGCTGTCCTCCGTTGGGGCCTTCGTCATCTTGTGCTTGAAAATGGCTCTTTCGGCAAGGATGCCTCTGCACCTGAATGGGCGTGGTACAAGTCCTTTTTTGATGCTGAAAAGGGGGCGTCGTACCCGCCCAAGAGTTTCACGGAGTTGCTCCTTCCCAAGCTCCCTCAAGCGCACATTGAGTTGCTACTTGCGACTGTTGACATCATATCCGCATTAGCCTCGCATGCTGAAGCGAATAGTATCTCTGGTAGCAAGCTTTCCAAGTTTTTGGGCTTATGGTTACTCACCGCGACGAGGACTGAGCAATCCGACAACTGGACCACCTTTTATGCTCGATGGGAACGCGCTGGTCGGATTTTGGAACATCTGTTCCTTGCACGAATCAGGTATGTATGCCGTATGAAGCTGAAGGCGTGTCTGACCATAGCACAGGGAAGAGAGCTTTAACTCTCGACTGCCTACCCGACTTCAGGAACTTGTCAAGCATTATCCATATTCGAGGGGCTCGCATGTTGTTGAAGAGAATCTTCTTCCCCATCCTCGCTTCTCCACGCGGAGCTGCAGTGTCCTCTTCGTGCGCATAGAAGTCCTATTATCAGAATCTGCACCGCAGCCCAAACCATCGCCCGTTCGCCTACTTTTGGATGCATTCAACCTATCTTCCGAAGGTGAAACCTTTGAACACGTTGGGTTGTGGAACGCACTCAAGACTGCCGCCACCGAAACTGCCTCTACATCATCGGCAGCTGGTGTTCAAGATGGCCCACAGTTCGGACGGGTATTTGTGGATGAGACGATCCACCTCCTCGCGTCTACATCTCGTAACGCTTCTACGCCAATCATGTCCCCGACGCTTGAAGTTGCATCGCCCGTACCCAGGCGCTCTTCGCCTTTCAGCAAAATTCTCGATCGTAGTAAGGACAAGACTGCCCACGGAAACGGAAGCGGAAATGGACACGGAAACAGCGCAACGTCCCCTGTCTCGTCTGTAGCCTTGCCAATTATCAGCGACTGGGCACAGTTCTCCACGAGCGGCTTCGGTGAAACGAGTACAGTCACACCCCTCGCTGCAACGCTCCTCGATACAGACAAGGATGTGGAGATTACAGAGCCGCTCGTGTCCCCTAAGTCGAGTAAGAGATGGGGAAGGTCACGCTCAGGACAGCGCTCTGCTGATGCCCCATGTGAGGCGAGCGCCAAGGAGCCTGCAGTCCTCAACACCAAGCTCGCGAGTGTCCACATGACACAGGTTGACGAGGCATTCATTGATTTCTGGTCTGACGCCATTACAGACCCTATCACAGAGAACTGGCCCTCATTTGTCATCTGTGGGCTGAAGCCGCTGCCTGGGAAGGAAGATGTCAGTTGGCTTATCGTCGAGCAGACGTATGTACGCCTACAACCTGCGCAGCCCCGCCCGACGTCTCCCGAGCGCCGTGGTCGCACGTCGCCTCGCCCTTCGTTCCGCTCGGATATTTCTGGCACGCTTGCTGCCACGAGAAAGCGATTCAGCTTTTTGAGTGGAGCCAGTAAGACGGGTTTGATGGGCAAGAAGGGTATAATGGGAAAGTCGCCCAAGGTCGGCGAGCTTGGTGAGATCGTGCCTGAAGAGAGATCTGAGACGCCAACGGCTATGACGAGTACGAGTAAGGGAGTTGAACTGGGCATCGCTGCTACTGCTGTAGCTGGTGCTACCGCTGCAGAGGCTGTTCAACCGCTTGCACATTCAGATGGACCTGCGCCCGAGGAAGTTGTCCAGTCACCTGCCGTGGCCGTACCCGCAGAACCTGTCTTGCAGCCTGGGCAGGATGATGCTGCAGCAGGGCTACATGAACAGGCCGCGGGCGAATCGGCCAACAACGTTCTCGACGAGGAGACCCCTGAGACTAGCGGGTCCGCAGCCATTCCCGATGAATCCGTTCCAGAGTCTGAGGGAACGCTCTTCGAGGATTCTGCTTCGCAGGCTGAGCCAGCGTTTGTTGAAGAACCAGAGGTCGCTACACATAATATCGAGGCTGCTTCTGAAGACGCTTCAGTCACTGAAGTTGCTCAGACCGAAATTCCGGAAGAACCCCCCGTTCAACCCACTCAGACAGTCGAACCCGCATCACCCGCTGCTGAGTCGAAGCCCGTTGAACATACCAATGGTGCAGCATCTACGGAACCACCATCATATACCGATGCGCAGGACGATGTTGACGTCCCGAAGGAGCATCCATCAAATTGAGGACAATATTATTGAAGATCCATCGTGATCACTTTCTTGATTGGTTCATGGTTTATTTATTTATCGTTTCTTGTTTCATCATTGGTCGCGAAACCTCCTACTGTCCTTTGTCATTTACCGGCCCCATCTGCAACCATGCCCCCGTCGCTACCCCCAACTAATCTACATTCACTGTCATATGCAAGATTCCAGATATCGCATTGTCTCACTTTATTCATACAGCTATCATTTGGATTGTCATTCGTCCGGACACGGTCCTACTTTTTCTCCTTCATATCCCATATGCTCTTCCTGGATGCTTACTTGACCTTGGTGCTTTCAATGTTCCAGTACTCCTGTGCGTAATCTTGGATCGCACGATCAGAGCTGAACTTGCCCATCTGTTCCAAATTGTGAATTATTTGGCGTTCGCCCTTGTTACAATTCCTATTGAAAATGATAAATCCATACCTTTGCCGTGGTTCTGATACTCTTCTTGAATCCACTCCGTTCGGTCATTATAGGCTTCGTCCACCATACGAAGAGCCTCGATGTCTGGAAAGGGTTCATCAGTGACGCTATCGCCCGCACAACAAGTTGCTCACAGGAGTCAAAATCTTCAGTAATAAGATAATAGTCTCCCTGACGAATCGTGTTGAGCAGACTGTTCAGAAAACAAAATCAGTGAACTTCATGATACGCTTACTGGAGCACTGACTTACGGCTCGTACACGCCCCTGTCACCAAACAACCCAGATGAGATCTCATTAAGAACTTGTGCGAGAGCAGGTGACTTCTGTTCGACAGGAACGGGGTGGTATACGTGTTGATAACGAAGGTCTTCCACTGCAGGTGTCAAATGACCAAAGAAGACTACGACGGAACAGTGAGTCTGTAACACAAGCAATAAATGTGAGACTACTTACAAACATTGCTAGGACCAACTTCCTCCGCGATCTCGATGTTCGCACCATCTATCCGAACAGTCAGATCTTTATTGCACTCACTAACACGACAGTACGTACCAACAGTGCCCAGCAAAAGGCCACCAGTTCAGGCAGAACTTCATGTTGGAAGTGCCAGAAGCCTCTGTACCTGCGGTCGAGATGTGCTGACTGATGTCCGAAGCTGGAATAAGGACTTCTGCTAGGGTAACTGAGTAGTCTGGAAGGAAGAAGACGTTCAAGTAGTCCTTCGTGTCAGGATCGGAATTGACCACGCGAGCGACGTTAACGATCAAGCGGATAGTCTAGAAACTCATCAGTATCACAGGATTGTGCGTTCCGCTCGCCAGACGAACCAGCTTGGCGATATAATCTAAAGGCCTATCAGCTCAATGGAATCGTTGGCGTGCACAAACACTTACACCCTGGGGCGGCTTTGCCCGCGAAGAAGACATTTCGCGGGGCCAATGTTTTCCTCTCCTCGGGAGTCATAGATTTCAGCGTAAGGTAGCGCTAGAAAAGTTGAGCGCAAATTTCAACGATTATGCTATTGATGATGCTCACGTGAATGACACCAAGAATATTGAGAGTTTGGCGCTAACAAGACTGATATGTCGGATTTCGAGAGGACATGTATTAGTGTCTACTTACCTTGTACTCGTGCAACCGCTGAAACACTCGATCAGCCCCCAGTCCGCAATGTGGTATGTCCGACTGACCTTGATCTGAACATCGAACATGGCTGCAGTATTGACCTTGAGACCTAAAGTAACCTGCATGTGATGAGCAAGTCTCTCCTTGTTAGCTTGCTTCACAGCTGCCCATTCTTCTCTGAAGTCCTCGTCCTCGACATAATCAAGAAGACCCTCAAGTTTAGTGAGGTCCTTGAGCCACACGCTCTTCTCAATGTCCAGGGTCATGGTTATGAGCCTGCTGAGCCCGGGGTTGCACTGGTATGTGCGACTTAGCATGAATGTCATACCTATTCCAAGATAGCCACTCACCTGGTCCAGCCACCGACGAGGAGTGACTTGGCAAGATGATGAGAAGCAGAAATGCATCAAATGCATGGTACTCACTACCATTGGTGACGTTTCCGAACCTTGCACGCAAAACCTCAGTCAGCATGCGTTAATTCATCTGCGAAATCGAACATACTTGCTGACTCCGTAGAAATCTACGAAATCCTTCAAAATAGTCGTCTGAACCAGTTCGCTGTGAAGCTGGAGGAGCGATGATGCTACATATTCAGGCAGATGGACACTCGATGAAGACTTACCTCGGCCACGCCGTTGACTTTGCGACTGCCTGCACGAACGCACATTAGTAGGAATATGAAATGAGTCCCGTGAAGCTCACCGATGCATGCCAGGTGAGCCATGCGAACATTCTGAGGAACGCTCTCTGAGGAAACCAGTTAAGTTGCAATTCATTAGTTAAAGCATCATAATACCTTCGATCAATGACATTCGTGCAAGCCGCTCCCTGTCCCCAGGGAACTTCCGTTCGACAGCTGTTAATAAGATCAAATGGACGCTCGATATGGAATTAAGTTTGTCTTTCTTACACTGCAAGAACAACCTACGGTCCAATATTTAGGTCAGCGTGCAAGACAACATTTTCCGATGCTCACAAATTCTGAAATCCAATATGGTTCAGTAAAGAGGTTCAGTAGGTATAACACAAGACTCACGATATCGAAAATTATCTGCATGTGCCTACAGATAATAGCTTTAACGGCACTATATTGTCGCATACATGACACGACACTCACCTGGGCAAGAGATGTTGCATCAAAGGTACAGGCCATGTCTCAAGCGCTTCCTATCATCAATGACTTGCGTCAATATCCATATCACGAGAACTGGTATTATCTGAACGTACCGGGAGGACAGTATGATTGGTGAAGAAGAAAGTTTCCGTAACAATGTTCCAAGCAGCATTCCACGGAACATCTTCTTCATCAACGAGCAGTCGCATGAGCTCCGGAACAGCGAGTGTTGGGTGCGTCTTCAGTAAAGTATAGTTAGCCCTTGGTACGAGCACATGCATATATTAGGCTCACGTCGTTCAACTGGATCGAGACGTCTAGAAGGATATGAGTGTTTATAATTGAAAATCAACTAAATTCGCGTACATTGGGGAAACTCTGTGATTGGCTTTCCCATGTTCTTGAACCGGCGCATGATGTCCGCGAGACTGGCTGCAGTCCAGAAGTATTGCTGCTTCAAGCGAAGTTCCTTTCCGACTTGAAATCGGCCTCTAAGTACAAAGTATTTTTATATTGTTTGGGATGCTCACAAGTAGTATGGTCGTTAGGGTACAAGACGGATGTGATTGCTGCTGCGCTATTCGAAGACTCAACAGCACGTTCGTAGTCCCCCGCTACAATCAAAAAGTTGAGTAGAAGGCGCAACGATGTCACTACAGACGCACCATTAAAACTGTTTAGATCAAAGCCTCTCTTTGGCTTACTCTCCCACAAACGGAGATTATTCGTGTTGCGCGTGTCACAGCCAGGGATGGGTACATCATAAGCGACAGCGAGAACCTCTTGACCGCCCTCCCAAATGGCGCGACCGCTTCCATCGTTCAAGCGTTCTGCAAAGCCGTGAAATCGCACCTCGTAGCTAATATCAACGCGAGGGAGCTCCCATGGGTTAGAATTCTCCAGCCAAGGATCGGGCGCTTCCAGCTGCTGTCCGTCGGGAGAGATGAGCTGCTGGAAGATGCCATACCTGTAGCGCAGGCCGTAACCCCACACAGGAAGCTCCTGGGATGCGGAAGAGTCGAGGTAGCATGCGGCAAGACGGCCGAGGCCACCGTTGCCCAGCCCGGCGTCACGCTCCTGCGCCAGGAGATCTTCCATGTTGAAGCCAAGCTTCTCGACCCCCTCCGTGTATTGCTGTTTGAGGCCCAGGTTGAGGAGAGCATTGTCGAGGGCACGGCCCATGAGAAATTCGAGAGATAAGTAGTATGCCCGCTTTCCTGCAGTGCGAGAGTAGTGTAGTTGTGTTTCGTTCCAGTTGATCTGTGCATCAGAGATGAGTTGGGTGGGTGGAATGATAAGAGATAAGGGGGCATACTATCAGATTATCACGGACGGAGAGAGCTGCGGCCTGGTAAGCTCCCAAATTGTCGATCTCGTGTGGCTGGCGAGCCAGAGATGTTTGGACATGGTTGACGATCGACTTAGTAATGGACGGTACGCCTGTGGGAGGTGACTGAGGGATACACAAACTACTTGTCACTTCTGAAAGCTACCTAAATCAAGACTTCTCAGTCCATCCTTCCAGACTTTCTCCTCGCCTCTGGGCCACCTTTCCTTGCCTTCGGAATCCTTTTCTGGCAAATATCCTGTTTGAAGTACATTGTTTGTCTCATCGAGGAAACACCTGATTCAAATTGGACGTACCAGTAAGTGTCCTGACATGCCTGCGGGGGCGTTGAACCTTTCCGATGGCAGTGGTATCAAGCACGGATGTCATGTCTAGTCCCAACGATGCTGGCGACCGTAGTAAGTGACAAGCGCTTTGAGCGGAATTTGGAAGGAACAGAAGGATGTCATATCAATTCAGAGGGGCATTCGCTAGTACTAGCATCTGGATCGATCTGGATCACCCTGTGACGCGTTTTGCCTTCCAGAGCTGTTCCAGAATAGGAACTTTTTTCACATCACTTGCTCACCGAAATGTGGTCGCTCTTGACTCGTTCCTCCAAATCTCCCGAGTTTCATTCTGTTCTCCAAGTCCCAAATTACAAGCGAGCCATCCAATGAACAGGAAAACCAGCTATCCACCAGGCAGGCGCCAGAAACTAGAGACTGAACTAGTGTATTCTTCCATCTTTTGGTGAGACACACTCATTGATGTTTCTTACTTCGCAAGGGCGGAGGTCGACATGATTCTGCGACGGGGTGGATGTTTTATGTTGGGCATGGTCGAGTCAGGAGAGAAACCCTGTATACTAAGTCCTTTGCAGGTCATTCATACTACATTCATGCACAGCTTGAACGCAGTATTGGGCCACGCAAATCTTGATCAACCGCCCAAGTCTCGTTTTCACTGCGTACTGACGTCTACATGTAGCGTTGTGGCTTATACACGCAAAGGTCGTAGTGCCAGTAGAACTAAACACAAACTTCTAGCTGAATTGATATGGACATGAATAACACGCGTTGAGATCAACGAAATACGAACGAAAAATAAATGTCAACATTATATCAGTATCATCTCCAGCTTTCTGTAACATGAATGCACGAAGGATGCGGGAGAAGCCTTACTCGTCTACGACCTGCACAGCCGACAAAAAATATTGTGAAATCATCAGGATGCATTGGATTCGAATGAGTGAAACCAAAATGCAGCTTCGCTAATGGTGACCGTCTGCGTTCTGAATGGGTATGCAGCAAATCCAAGCCACGAAACAAGCACGCCATCCAGCAACAGTGATATGAGGACGCGAAACTGTTCCTGTTGCCACAGTAGTACCAGGGATGGTGGATGGTGTCGAGGTAGTATTAGTTGGAGGTGGTAGCTGTGATGATGGTGGTGTGCTTTCTGCTGCTCCACTGGGGTGTTGCGTGGTATGAGTATTGGGAGGTCGAGATGAGCTGGCAGCTGGCTTCTTCTTTCTTGCGTGGTAATTCCTCTGTGCGAGGAGTCAACGATACAGAAGAACCATGAAAGAGAAAAACGCACAGGCTTGCCCGCTGTGTAAGGGACCTCGACCTCTCGCAACTGGATGTCCGATCCATCCCTTCTGCGTAGTATACCAGATAGGTTTCGGGTCCAGCTGGAAGGTTGGGCTCGGGATTGGGTGGCGGGCCCAGTTGCCCCATGTGGCTTGTAGCGGCGCCAGACTGAGGTAAAGGGACTGAGGATGTGTTGGTGTGGTGTTGGTGTGGGCGGCGCATGGGATTGGGATGGACGAATGCGCAACTGAAAATATGTTCGTCGAAGCAATGATGAAAAGATGGAGATGACATACATTAGCCTCTCGCAGTGCATCATCAAAAAACCCTGGAGGTACTCGACGGGCACCTGTTGTTTTTGGAGCTAGTCGTGGTGTAACATCAGCCTGGATACGTTGTCAGCGTCATCGAACATGAAATGCATCTATGCTTACAATATCTGACGGAATTCCAGCTTCTTTGACGATAGCGGAAACATCCCATGTGTAAATGTGGTAGTCGCTGCCAGTGACAAGGAACTTTCCATCTGCAGAAAATGTCGCAGGCCTCCCGCGATCTTGATGGTGAAGCGGTGTTCCGATGGGTTGATTGGTTTCGAGATTCCATAGCTGCGCTGTCTTGTTGAAGTACGATGTGCTTGCGAGGATGCGGTCACTGGGAGATACTGAAATCGTATCGACGTAGTCTTCGCACAGGGCAAGAACAGTCCACGTGGATGTGTCGATTTTCACGATGCCAAATCCTCCAGCGATAAGTGTTTTTCCATCCGAGGTCCATGCCAGGCTCGAAAATGGTCGGCCTTCGAATGTCTTGAGCAATTCACCTGCATTAGCATCCCAGATTTTCAGCCCATTAATATTATCCCCGCAGGTGGCAATAATCTTGCAATTGGCATTGGGTGAGTAGCAAACCGCCCGCACATCATATACATAGATGTTATCCGCTGCGTTGATTGGACCAAGGATAGTTTTTCCACTCTCGATATCCCACACTCTGAATGTTCCATCTTCTGATCCGCTCACCACTCGCCCTCCATCTGGACTCCAGTTCACAGACCTTACCCGTTCTCTATGCCCGGTCAATGTTTTGATAATCTTGCCCGTGTCGACGTTCCACAATTTTACTGCTCCATTCCCACTCCCGCTTGCAACTATCTTGTCTCCCGGTGATAATGCTATAGTCATCGTTCCTCGATCTTTGTCCCATTCTTCCCCAACCTGAGTGCCCGTCTCCAAGTCCCAGACTCGAATCGAGCCATCCCATGAACAAATGATAATACGCTGTCCTCCGGGCAGGTGTAGGATGTGTCTGACAGTGTTATTTACCTTGGTCTTTCGGCAAGGCGTCGGCACTAATTTCTCGTGCTTTGCAGAGGCTGGATGCTGCATGATTTGGTTTTTGGGATTCATCTAATGGGTGCGCGATGTTTTCAGCTCTTGCCTTCAACTCCCATGCAAATCTGTAACTTACTCAGAATCTAGATGAGACACGGACGAATACAACGAAAGCTGTAACGGAGTAGACTTTTCGTTCAACAATGATTCAATGCAGGAGGGAGGTCGTTAAAGTCTTCTGCAGGTGTGTTTTTACACCTCGTCACGGTGGTTGCCGCACAGCTTCAGCACAGGCTGTGCATTCTAAGCGCCCATTTGCAACAACCTTTGACCTCACGGTCCTACTATCTTGTAAACCAGCATCTCTATGTTTCTCTATGTTTCTCCACTCGCCCAATGCAATTTTGCAATTATTGTACCAGTCTTTCCGTTGAGAGACAATCCCGTATCTGGGAATTCCAATCGACAAAATCACGACAGAGTACACGAAAGCAACATAGCTACTGTGAAGAATGTATTAAGGCCATTTTTACAACAGGATGAACGAATATTGAAGATCAACAACTTGTGAATATGTACCGCATCAATGCAACGTAAAACTATACATCAATATGAATGAAAACCATATTTGCTCGAGCGGCACTTTCATCTTCACGGCGTGTGTAGCACGGTTGAGCGCACAGGCCACTTTGTACAGTCCATGACACCACCATCTTTCAGGTCTTTGGACATATTCCCATAGAAAGCTCCGCAACGTGTTTTGCGACAGCATCGTCAACCTCCCACAGCGTGCTGACGACACTCTTGAACCCCGAAAACTGCAGTCCAACTGTGAGGTGAATGACTTCGTCGGGCGTCTCCTCATCGCCGACAGCGGTGTGACAAGCGGATAAGAACGCGAACTCGGCGTGTGAGATGTCTCTCTCCATGATATCGAGCAGCGTCAGATGTTCGTCTTTCATAGCGAAATGGGAATCGTAAGGCTGCGTACAATCCTGCTTGCCATGACAAACAAGGTGCACCCAGGTGTTCTTTTGCAAAGCTTTGAGTGCCCCTGCTCGTGTGGCTGCGTCACCAGAGATAGTGGTGCGGTTGGCAGTCGCAGGGATGAGCTTATGGACAAGCTCGAGCTCGCTGTCAACGGCCAAGAGCGCCTTGTCTTTCCCTGCACCCGGTTGACTTTGTCCGATCGCCACAAAGGACGGAGGCACACGGTTCTTCATCAACTGTCTCGATCTGACCAACTGAAAGTGTCGGCGTGTAAGAGCAGATGTAGAGATCTTCCAGGCATGGCTCCTTCCCAGAGCGATCTGCCTTTGTTTGAAAGGGGTGAGCTGCATGAAGAGAAATGGACGCGAAAGCTGCAGTCGGACACAGCCAGATTCGAGAGCGGCGCGTTAGTTTGAGGACGTACTCGAGCATGTTGACAATGGGTAACATGATCTCGTCCCATACTATCCGCAAGAGTACTATTAAATCCATCCTCGACTCCGCTGGGTCCATCCGAGACGCGTGTCGTATTGCCATGGCAAAGCGAACCTTGAGATTGGTCAGATCTGCGAGAGTGACAGACGGCAAGGGAACATAATGGGGCTCTCCTGACGTCGAGACGATGGTGGCACTGCACGAACGTTGACTGGCCATGAGAATGATGACCGGGCCCTGGCATGCTGCCACTTGTAAAATCTCGCAAGAAGGTGGGCGCAGAAACCGCGAGACCGCCTTGAGATCACGTATCTCAGCTACCGCAATTCCCCACTGCTCTACAAGTCTCCTATACTGTATTGCTGAGCTCCGAGAGCTTTTGAGTTAGTTGCGAACTCGCAGAGTTCAGGTCTTCCAGTGGACTCGGAGTCCTGGGTCGAGAAACCAGAAACCACTGCTGGCCACGACCCTGCTCCAAAAGTTCAACTGCATATTGTAGATTGCTACTACGTATGGCACATGAGGCTGCATGTACAGGAAGTGATTGTGCACCATCAAAAGCGGTTGCAACCTCACGCCGACGATCGCGTCATCACGTGGCTGTCGAAAAGCTCAAAACACATGTGGTACGCTTCGAGGGTAGATGCATGACTGTTCTGCTCTGCTGCGATGACCCAGTGCCGGCTGTTATAATGCGAAATGGAAAGCCCTAGGTAGGCCGCCTTGATACGAGTCTGCAGTTCTCTATGGCAGGCGGCAAAATCAGCAGGGTTGTGTTGAATCCGGTAACGGAACAAATAGGCCTCCTGCAGCCACATGATGTAGCTGAAATACCTGTCCGGATGCAGTGAAGACAGAGCCGCCAATGAGTCTTGGCAAAGAGTACTGGCCTCCTCGGCATCTTCATTCTGCTGGTTTTGCGTGAAACGAGAGAAGAGCACCGAGCTCAAAATGTAAAGAATTCTATGGCGCTCTGGATCGTGAAACCGCGTTCATTGAAGGGAATCGCGATTTGTCCTATTTGGTTTGAAGCGCGTTGGCAAGGTTGTTAGACGTGGTGTCACGACGTGGATGTCCAGATGGGCGCAACATCAGAGCCTCGCGATAGAGGCTGATAACTCGGGTGATTTCTTCAATGTCTTCGCGTTTGCTGAAGCGGGTAATGAGAGCACCCCCTAGGTTGTCCAATGAGGAATCACCAAATTTGTGTCCAACAGGGCACAGGCACAGCACGTTTCTTGTTGTGGCGCCAAGTCAGTGTTATGGCGAGATCATATAGCGATAAAGGACTATTGGGATGGTGCTGCGGACGCAACGCAAGGGCATCGCGGAAGTGGGAAACGATGGTATCAATGTCCCGAAAATCATTGCGAGTATAGCCTTGAAGGCACACATACGGCAGGTTGGTACATGGGAAGCTGGTTCCTCGATGTGCCAGCAATGAGTGGTGAGAGTATGACTACGACTTGGAACAAGAGTAGCACAAAAATGACAATGATGTCTTTACCTGGGTAGCAGCCGTTGAACGAAGATGTGATTATGAATAGTGGAATCTGACTCTACTTACAGCAATTCGAGTCCGAGTCAGTGCAGTAGTGACCGCGCCTTTGGATGTTCTGAGGTCTCAGGATGCCAGCTGCAAAGATAGGACAACCTCCGATCATAACGCGCACAGAAAGGACAAAGCGAATTCTGGAAGGACTTGAAAAAGCCACGCAGGCTGACAGCAAAGAACTACTATGCAAACCTGGAAAGGGAGCTGGAAGATCGCGTTAGCTATTTGCTTTTCGGTTTTTGCCGAAGATGATCAATGATTGGGTTTAACGGGCTCTGCCACTCAATCCATCACTGAAAGTCAAGATCCGCTATAAACCATTTTATCCCCCTTATAATGGTCATAATACCTACAATCAGGTGAAATATGGCACGTAATTATATAATGTCATACATACCTTTAAACACCTAGCTTCCTTGACCAAATTAAATAATAACCTTACATATTTGCCAGACTACCATGCGTGACATGTCAGTGAAGAAACAATCATATAACTACACATCGGGAAGTCAGACATTATGCGACGGTAACTGAATTATTTACAAGATGATTAACTAGCAAGTATTGGACATCATACATACCTTTGCACACTTAGCCTCCTTTGTCAATTTAAATAATAATTATATACATTTGACAGATTACCAAGTATGACATTTAAGTGAAGAGATTATCATCCTTTTCGTGCTATACATTGCTTTATAACTACACTACGGAAAGTCAGACACTTAGGCAATGGTAACTGAAATATACGGAAGATAAATTGTATTACAGAATTTAGGTGCTTTAAATATAATTATCTGTATGGAGCTTGTAGCCCGCATGTATCAGTGTGGTGTATGCTACCAGAGCCTGCAAGTCATGTAAATGTGTCCCCGATCACTAGTATTGCTGTCCTTTAGACAAGCATACCCAACTTTCAATACTGCAGCATTGCGCACAACTCGCTACATGAAGTCCCACATCTATCATATTTTTGTTGACTACCAGATACCAATTGAGTGATGAAGGTGGACCATTTGTCTCGATCATATGGTAGTGCAGAATGTTTGAGCATATTGTCTATCACAGGTCTTAATGTCAAATATTGCTGATGGTACTAGAATCTCACTTGGCAATGCGTTATGAAAATTTTTAATCATTCATTATGTACAACGTAAAATTACATACAGCTAGCAGTTTAACATTTAACATTGAAAACTAACCAAATTTAGCTACATCTAGCGCCTGGCCAAAGTCATGGCGACCGACATTTTGTTAGCATGCTGCGGGCAATAATCAGAAACAAATTTTCTACCGAAAACCTTTCTAATAAACGAAACCCAAATGAATCAACGAAAGACGGTGATGCCAAAACTACTCACTGATTCCACCACAGTAAAAGGTCGTCGACATCTTTCGCGGCTTCTGGCGACGGAGGGAGCTCGAGGTAATCCACTATATTGTCGTAGAACTCTTGATGGTTGAATTCGTCGTCAACGATGCGCCAAGATCCCGCACTCGACAACGCAAATCTTAGCTAAATCCACATATCAGCGAAGTGCACAATATTGAGTTAAATAGTCTGTACCTGCACAGACACATAGGCTATGGCGCGAGGTTGAATAGATCGCATATTGAGGAGTGTTGAAACATCGCGCCGAGTGCGACGCTCGCCGCTGTTCTTGTTCCGTACAGAACGAGCCGCCGAGTCAGCAGGCTGTTCCTCGTATGTGGAAGTTGGAGAGGTGAACACGCGTTTAAATGCCTGGAGACTGCATTCAGTATGCTTCTAACAAACATAATAATTTTACCTTTAAAAGTAGTTTGCCTTTGAACAAACCATTGGAAGGATTCTGGGGGTCATAGCATCCATCCTCGTACAGGAATGTTGGCCAGGAACAAGCGGTGATACGAAAATCGGGATGATAATCCCAAATGGAGGCTCGAACACTTTGAAGACACAAGTTAGTTATGGCGCAGGTCAGAAAAGAGCCCTTACATAGGATTGCTCCAGTCATAATCAACTGGGCACAGGAATCCGCCCGTCACGTCGTTGTAAAAACCCCGACCAGACTTGTCTTGTCTGTGAATGGCGGGATTTGGCGTGGGAGCACGTTCCATTAGCCAATCGGCGACAGCGCACTTGAGACTAGCAGAGTCGTCTCCTCTGGCCCCATCAGAACCTTCATTGAGCTGCATGCGAGATACAGTCAAGTTTTGTCAATGAATTGTTTTGCAGAGTCTCACCTTGTTGTATGCAAAAGCAAGAACTTCGTGCTCGGCTGACGACCGTAGCAATTTGCGAGCCGAGGGACACCATACCATAAGTTTCTTGAAGGAGCGATACCGTCTATTTTCACTGGAACATGACCTGAGGGCTAACCAGTGAAAGTTGTGAAGATGTACTTACTCTGGGTCATCTGAATCCATTTTGTCCGCGTCTGATTCATTGACAGCGCCCAGTCCAATGCGCCTATTGAATTCCGCTACGAGATCTTCAACGCGCTCGGTCAGACATACAAGCCTTCGAATTGGTTGACCATAGTATGCATTCGAGTCACTACTTTGATTTTTATCAACTTGTTTTGCCGCATATTAACACTGGACATACCTTTTCTGCCCAGGGAGCCCACGGACTCGGAGGTCCGCATTTTCTTCCTCGAGTGCAGCAATTCGTCTTTTGAGAGCGACTAGAGGGTGAATCTCGTTGTTGTCCGGCTCAGATGGAGACAGTGATGAGGTCGCCATTGTTCGTGGATGAGAGCATCAAGTGGGGGCTTAGGGAATAGGCATGGCGGTCAATTTAGCTTAAGAAACAGCGGAAATGAAACACGGACCTTGAGATAGCTAACTTGTTGGGGATCCTTGGCATGGACCCCGCAAAACGTCATGTAGGAATATCGGCTCCGTACATTCTTCAACGTTGCAACCCTGCATGGACGGCACTGAACAGGGTCGGTTGATAATCAGTAGTGCTTGCTCCAATGTGAATTCCGTTGATCATGCGACATCGATTACATAACGTCTTGCGGTCACCTTTAGTGTAATGAAAAGCGAGGAGGTCAACCATAGGTTCACGTACCATAGCCCCCAAAACGCAAACTACATGCCATCTATACTTACCAACTTGGAGCTCGAGACTGACCCCAATGTCTCTTATCCTCCCATCAATGATTTTCTTGCCAAACTCGATAAGGCAGAGCCACAGCGCGGGTGGATTGAAAAGTTTCTCCGTCCGCTCGATTCACTGGGGGTTAGGACATTAGACGACATGGAAATCATATCACCTGAATGCCTTACCGTGTTTCACCGCCTCTGTCCCCTGATGGTTATGGACTTCTTTGTCCACGTTGTTAGTTACCTCGATGAAGCCGGCCGTTTGGCACATCAGAGCTCTAGGCTGTAATACGGAAAGCGGCTGGAAACAATAGGTGAGCCCGTCCAGTAGAAAGCAAACCTTCACCATCAGCAACCTATCTGCCGTAGTATCCACACGCTGGAGTAGATGTTTTCGAGAGAAGCCATCATGCGTACAAGTCCCCCAGGTCCTTGACATCATTCGGAAGGTGTACTGTTAAGTGTAAGGTGTATTTTAGTACCATTTGTATTGAAAGATCTTGAGCCGTGGCACTTACAAACGATTCTTAGTGTAGTTTAGCATCGTGTACATGCAGCTCGAGGGTATGATAGAACTAAGCATGCAATTTAAACAGCAGTCTCCCAAAAGGACGAGTACGCTTACTTTGAATGTCGCAGTAGATACTGGTTTTTGTGTAGCCGCGTGCGCAGGTCTCTTTCTTGAATTTAGAGATCTCGTAGGCGCAGGTTTAGCAGGAAAAAGCAAGGCTTTGAGGGTGGCGCAATGTCAGCATTCATATTCAAGAGGCACCGATGAAAACCGCGCTCACCTCTTGTTTTTACGTGCAGAGCGCACTGCTGGTGGTGGCCTCACAGAAAGTGGGGCAGTCGCAGCCTGCAGTGTACACGAAGGTGTCGGTCAATCCCCGGCATGCCTCAGACAACTTTACATTCCTCCATTTTATGTCCAGCGTGGGACAGGTTACCTTGCACGGAGGTGGTTAATGAAGGTCGAGGCGAGGTAACGGTCACCACCGATGACGACACCCTCGTAGGCGCCGTTTGTGACAAATCTGAGGATGTTGTTGGGTTCGGATTTAAAGACAACATTGATGGGGAGGTAGAGCTTGGCTATCCGTTATGCTGATAGAGGGAGGATGGCAGGAGGGAGGATGGCGGGAGAGCTTGACAACGGGTAGGATAGGGAACGGCGGGGAGGGTTAAGTGAACGCTAGTTGACACGTTCATTGACCACAACAAAACTTTCAGCCAGCTGCCGCGCACCCACCTGAGACAGACTTCATCCGCGAGTTTTGGTAAAACTTGGGCCTGAGCTTGATGAATGTAGTCGTCGTAGCGCATCTTTCACAGGCGACAGCTCGGTAGAGATTCCTAGGCCGATTCCACCCTGCAGGGTGTTAAATTAGAAGATTCAGCAAACCATCAACTAAAGAAACGTGTAACGCACCTGATCCCACTGAAACACTGGAGGCTGTTGCATAGAGAGGAAGATGCCTACATTGAGCTCCCGTTTCTTCTTCTTAGGTACTGGATCTTGATTGTCTTCTGCAGCGCTATCCGCACTATGCTTGCGATGACTCGGCAGCTTTCTTCTGGTTCTTGGCTTCGGATTCAAGAGTACGTTTCTTTGGTGCCTTCTCGTTTGGCGCGGAGGCAGCTTTTCGCTCGGGTACGCTTTGGTTTCTCTGCTGCAAGTGGTTCATCGGCAATGTCTTCCTGAGACGCCTTCTGTTTGACGGAAGGTGCAATTAACTCGACATCACTGTCAGCTGGCTTCGAGTGCTTGACTGGTTTCGGTTTCGGTTTCGTTTTGGGGCCTTTGGGCGACTTTGATCGGGCTCTGATGGGCCACAGGGATAGGAGGAGAAGTGCGTTGCTCTAGGGTTATCCTGCGTTGAGACATGCCATAGGTGCGTAGAAATTTGCCCCACCTTTAGAGCAGCGGATGTTTTGAACGCAGCAGTGAACTGAGCCTTCAGATCTGACATCGTTTGGAGTCTTTCTGCTGCCTTTTTCGCATCGTTAACGGCGGGATAAGATTGGGATAAGACGTTGACAAGGCATTGACAAACTGCCCGGCATTTTCCGGACACACTCACTAGCAGACGCGCCCCATACATTTGACTCGTGATTTGACACAGAGTCTAAGTCTATCTGCATTTTCTGTTGGCGGACACTGTTTTGGTCTGAATTTCTGACTTTAGAGTTCTCTTTGCACAAGAGCAAGCTAGAAGAGCATTAGTAAAGAAACCCAAGTCGCGAAATAGAGTTCTGTGCCCCTGGTTTCATGGATATGTCCTCCCTGTAAGTTTGCTGAGCGCTCGTCTCTTCTGTCTAATTCTTGCTCATTTAAATGTGCTACCATCCCATAGCATCCAGAACAATCCCTATCCGCATCCCAGCAAAGGATATCACGTTCGGGAGTGTGCGTTTCCAACATCTTCTCAAGCTAAAAGACTCACAATCAGTTCCTGTGACACAGTTCGCAGGCATGGTCCCCCAAGTCTTCGAGCACCCATTTTACTTGAAAAAAGTGCGATCGCAATCTCAAGTCTTCGATACCACCGCCAGATTTGATGGACCAATAGACTGTCTCGTTAAATCATGGAAAAATGAAGGCGTCGAGGTCTTTACCGCGTACGTGGTCTCTTCTTATTTCTTGTTGGCGTGAGCTCATACCGGTCGTAGGGTCTTCCGGCGCCAATAGTGGCTGTCATGCTGGAGAATGCCTCATTGTTCATGTCATATAGTAAACTCCAAGACGTGATACAGCGGATCATTCATTTCTCGCCCCCTTCCTGGTCCTGTAGCCATCCCCATGTCCATCACCCACACAGAATGCCTGCGTGGGCTTTGGCTCGGTCATTTTGGCACCCTTATCCGTGAATGCGGTGGCGGCGCGGCATGGTTCACGCGCAACCTCCATTCATCCAAAGTCCTTCGTCCAGACTTGGTCAGTTATTTCACTATAGCAGTACGTCTACTTTTGCTGTCCTTTCGTTCGCCTTTTGCCAACTTGTAATCACAGGACTTGCAGCATCGCTCACCTATTGCGCTGCTTCCGAGCTCATACATCACCCTACTGCATCCCATGCACGCAACATGACGACGGCCAATGCGCCACTGAAGACCCAGTTGCTGAACATTGCTAATTTGATCACAAGCAACCTTCGCTACCTTAAGATGATTTCCACTGCCGGGAGCTTACTTCTATGGGGTTATTCCTGCATCAGGACGATTCGAGTTTGTCTTTTATATCTCCCTCATCCCTAGTGCTAAATATCTGACTTTTATTCGTTTCTTCCCCTCGAGCAATATAGGAGTTCATCTTGTCTTGGTGCAGACCCTCCTGCTGAACGTGTTAGCCACTCGTAGTGTGTTTATAGTATAGAAAGACATACCTTGTGCACTAGTGCGTCTCCAATTTACTACTTGATCAGCACCCTTCCAGAGAGACATGTCGTCACCTCCAAATTCACCCCAGGCGGTGGGAACTTGAGATGCCAGCACGATGCGAGAGTCGCTGAGGGAATTAGACTCCAAAAATGATTGGACTGCGTCGATATCTTCGGAGATGCGAAACACAACTACTTGGAGGTGTGATGAAGCGAGAAGGGACGCCACTAATTCTGGCTTAGTCCTCCGCGTATGGACATGTAAGCACAAGTGCGTCAGTCCATGAAGATGCTCCAGACCAACTGTGGAGTTCCATAACACCCAAGCATTGAGAATTTCAAGACGTGTCACTGTACTGAAGCCCTTGAAAGTGGAAAGAGAGACAAATTGGGTGTAATGGAAAATCAAGGATATACTAAGCGATAATGATGTTAGCGGGAGGTCATTCAAGGGCCGCAGCAGAGGATTTGTTGTTCCGTTGAAGTCTGATGGTGCAATCCATAATGCGAGATTGGTGGTACCACTGCACAGGGAAAGGATATCTGCAGCTGTGCTCAGAAGTATGTCGCCCTCAATGCACAGTGATTGCACAGCCCTTCGAGTGAAATCACTGCAGCGCTGGGACCGAATATGAAGTGATGAAAGAAAGGAGATAGCAATGGTTTCATTTGGCAGGACAATTTTTTGATAAAGCAGCCTTTCAGTCCTGCAACAGTAGTACTCAGTAACTCAGCGTTCAGTGCTTCGGAATTGCTCACCAATAATGTACCCGCTGTGAAACAAACAGAAGGGAGTAAGCTTGCTGTATGCAATCAATAGCGAGAATTATAATTTCTTTCTCGAGTTCGAGGGGCAACGCTGGCACTGGCATGAGTACCAGACGATGATGGGGAAACTAAGAAACATCTAGCTCAACGTTCGGGTACTCAGATCTCGAATCATTGAGCCTGTCCTGTCGCACGGCTGAAGTCAAGATGATTTCGTTAGCACATTTTCGGCGATTACTTACAGTATGCAACTACCCTGAGTCTATTGACGGGACACCTAACCAGCGGGACCTCTGAACTATGTTTGAGTCAAAATTATTTTCATTGCACATGTGTCCAAACCCTCGGTGTTCTTGGACCGAGCAATGGAAATGCGAGTAAGTTCCGAGCATTTTAACCCTGACACTTTGATACACTAAACCTTACATGTTTGTATCCGGGGTAAAATTAAAGTCATCGCGACTGATCTCGAACACATGGCAGGTTGAAGTCCTCCACCGTTGCTGACGAGAACATTTGCATCCTGTCCACCTATGCAATATTCAGCATGACAAATGAGCCGCGGCGTAGCAACACAGAATCCTCCAGGAGAATTCTGCGGCTTTTGAAGGACAGATTCAGGAGTATGACTTGTGGAGCGTGGCTTAGCACAACTCACCACACCAATGACGTAGCATGGAAGCAGTACTAGTCTCAGTGTATCGGATCTTGCGCAAACGTTGCTGGCAGAAGTTTCGAATGTCAGAGTTGCAGGGCCAGCAAAAAATGAAGGTTCAACTAGTGGTGGACCAATATCGCTGGCACCAGTAGAGGGGAAACTTGCGACGGGGTGTCATCATTAATTACTAGTAGTGGTCATGGGATCTGACTCACATATAAAATTATCAGTAGGTGTTACACACCAGATGTATTTAGTTGGTGTTGACGGATCATTCAAGTGGCGTCAAGTACCACGGAAGGGCTGTAGACATTTAGGTTGTTTCCCCACTTAGAACTAGTAGTACTCAACATTCAGCGTTTGATGTTCAACCCTAGCCTAAGCCGTTTTGATAACCGCACTTGCGTCAAAATTCGAAATTGAGTGCATCTTGACGCTATATCATAAGTGACATGATCGCCGGCAGGGTCTCTCGGAACTTGACAACAACAAAATTTCGGGAGCCCGTGCACATTGGAGTGCAGGGTCAGGGAGAATCCAAAAAGAACTCCTGTATCAGAGCAGGGTTAGCCGTCTTTGTGCGAGTTTGAGATGAGGAGTAAATCGAATTTAAATACGTTACTCTCCAACTTGAAGGGGGACACAAGCGAACATGTTGTCTGACATAGATTCTGAGACTAGTATCGACTCACGCTCCTCTGGCTTCAATGATGGAGCCGACGCTACCATCTTGATGAACGCTGGGAGTGCAGGCAAGGATGTCCATCACTCCGCGCCAAGAAGCTCCACTCCACAAAGTCACAAGGACTCCTGCCCTGGCCCTGGTCAGTCGCATGGGCAAGGTGGTCCGGTGTATTCCTGCGGGTGCTATACGTATGGTGAGCGTTGCAGGTTTGAATAGCTCATATCCTGGCCGAGTAACTCACAGACTGGCTAAAACAGAATATCTAGCACCCCGAGGAAATGACCCGAAGGACCGCTGGCAGGCTTGGATTGCTGACTTTGAGTCAGACTCGGACGCGGACTCGGACTCGGATATCGAGATTTTGCTGAAACATCCGAGTCTAAAGCGAAAGAGGTCACAGGACAACTTCAGTGATGTAAGTATATGTAGCTGTATCTTTCAAAATTATGCGCTTACCTTTACGTGGATGCTCTGCACAATTAGGGTCGGGACGTTACCAACAGGCAGAAACAAACTCGGAAACCTATCTCGGATGAGCTCAGAAAGAGATTTGAAAAGCTAGCTATTGAAGTTGTGGGTGTGCTAGAAGCCATGAGTAGACTCGAGGCAGCCCTCGATAGGCAAAGCGGAGTGATGGCCGAGGTTGAAGGCGAGGTTGAAAACGATGGCAAGGATTGACGCGGGGCCCTTTCATTAACGACGGTGTTAGCGGAATGAGGTGAATTCGATTTGGAGTGGGTGAATTCGGATGATTGGGAAGAAGCGGAGGCGCGACGGCTGCTTGAAAGTTTGTGAGATACTGTCGTTGTAAAGTGATACAGGATCAACGTACCTTGGCTCTGCGAATAGATTATAAGAAGTGCCAGACGAATAATGTGGACGATGCAGATGAATTATCTGTCGCGCCAGAAGAAAGGGTGAAGCTCGCCGTCAACGAATGAGTGTATGAGGGGTTCGAAGACGCGTCTCCTGATGATTTAGGTGTAGGTGGAGGGCGGGCACCAGTTGACGATGGACGGGCGAGAACTGCAAATCGTACAGGATCATCCTTCCTGTGATCGAATAGTTGACAACTTGCTGGAGGGTCTCTCTGATGGGAAGTGGGGGTGTTGCAGGGTGGGGATGAGCTATTTGTTGGTTGCATCGGAAATTAATTCAGGCTCAGTTGTGCATCTCATTGGAATGGGATCCGTGTTGAGTTTGCCCTGATGGGTCAGATGTGATGGTGGGGGGGTGTAGATATCTTGAGGCGCCGTGATAAATTTGCCTCTGGGCGGGATACAACAACATGAGGTGCAAGAAGAGTCTCGCGTGGAGATGTTGCTGCGGGAGAGTGGCGGATTAGGATTTGAAAGTTGCAGACGAGATGAAGGCGTTCGCTCAGGACGTTCGCGGGGATGACTTGAACTAGATAAACTCAGTCAATGTGTTACATATGAAAAAGAAATAAAACATACGCGGCATTTCTTCTCTGGAAGGCAACTATGCGCTCTGCAAAATCGGCTGGCTGAGCGGGATCACGGTCCCTTGGCCTCCTTGAAGGCTTTGGGTCATCCATGACCTGTAGCAACTCAAAAAGATAAAAGTCCTGCTACTACCTGGAGGGTTGTGATATATAGCTCTGGGACGACTGTGAGATGTGAGTGGGCGGACGCAAGAGCAAACGCTATGGGCATACCGTTCCTTGTCCTGGAAGGGACGTTCTAGATTTCATCGCACGTGCCAGCCTCTGTCGGCTTTTTCCGGATACCAACTACCCTCGAGCCGGCTGCCGAAGACTACCGTCACACGTCACACTTGTTTTCGTTTTCAGGCTTTTGGAATTTCACCTGCAACCCCAGTGCGCTCCTCTACACCTTCTCTTCCCGCACGTTCAAGCACATACACCGCACCTCAGTCCTCAGTATCTGGTTCCACCATCCCAGCAACGACGCTTAGCTGAGTTTGCAACGATCCTTGGTGACTTCAAAGTAGCAGTCGCTGTTTGGGAATTGAAGGGAAAGGGGGCTCTGTGGGTATCGTATTCAACAACTTATTCATGCTATCTAACATGTTCGCCATTAGGACATCCTCCCTTTGCTCATTGCTCCCCCGCCAGCCATGCAGCTCCGCGTCTCTCATGCTTTGAATACCATCAACCCCCAAAGCGCTGAGCTTCTTTCACATAAACCATCACATACCTTGCTTTACGCTGTGCGATGGGAATCGACACTCACCATCGGCGACTTTCTAGGCTCGTTACTCCCCCTCGAAGCTGTCCTTGAAGAATGGCGGTTTTGGCGCGAAGTCGACGACGACCCTCAAACGGGAAGTAATCCATGTCTACGCGATACCATGCGGTCTCTACCTGATGGCTGTGCGGAAAGAACACTCCCAGCGTGGTTGGATCCCCCTTGTTGTAGATAAGGCAGGCAACTATATCGGCGTCGACCTCAACCCTGACAAGGACGGCGCAGTGGGTCAGGTAATCGTTGAGTTTGGCACGAAGATAGTGCTCTGGCATGGGGATGGACCTGGTGGGTGGGCGCGGTGGCTTGCAAATTTTGTTGATGAACTAGAGAGTGGCGAGTTGAGCTGGGACAGACAAGAGAGCGTGAATCAGGTTTGATCCACGGTGTTCCGTCACTGGATGAGAAGAAGGGCAAGGTACGTATCGTTACTCTTATGGTGAGTTCTACAATTCACATACTGATTATAGGCGCGAAAGAGACACGGCCTCGGTGTTTTGAAACTCGCTGACTCCGACGCAATCGTTCCTATACATCAATGACATTGTTACCTCGCGGCCGTCACGAGAGGATGCTCGAGAATTTAGCTGCGATACTGATTTTTGTTACATTGTGAGTCTATATACAACGATTCACATGCCATGGTTTTCAATAGCGTTACAGAGTTCAAGAAGAACTGAGTGTTGCCTGCCGAAGATTGCTTCTATCCTGCTCATAGACTTACGCATTCCCGCAACTTCCTGCAAGACCTTTGCCAGCAATTCCTCTTCACACAACACATAATTCCTTCCGGTCCTCCTACGTTTCTCGAGGGGAAGTTCAATGACAGGTACTGATGTTGCTCGCCTCTTATTCATGTCATGGCCGACGTCGTGTGGACTCGGAGTCTGCATGTGCCAGTGGCGGTGAGTGCATCAGTCGAACATTGGGCCGCACACTCACATCATGATTGTCATCTTCGGGACCACCATCTTCGCCCATTGGAGGTTGTTGGAACTTCTTGAGCACATTCAGGTACCTATGGCATTCACAAGAATACACATGAGGCCCAGGCCCGTGGTCACAACCTGAATTCATTGTACATCCCCAGAGACATTCGGGAGTAGACTCTCTTGAGTGATTCTCGAAGTCGTTGGAGCGGGAGTCGTGGTCAAGGGACGACATGTTTATTGTTTAGTGCTCCGTCAAAATGTAAGGCTTTAAACCATGTCATATTTTCGGAACTTAACCTACTTGCATTTCATTACATTATTATTTACATAAATCCTTTGACCTTGCATTGTAATCTACCAGGTTCGAAACGTCTGATATCGGATCTTGCAAACGAGTTTGTCAGGGTCTCAAATACCCCACTTCAGAGTCTCTATCACATCCACGGTGCATCTATAGTATGAAGAGGCCATGAAACTCATTCGTATTCTCATAGTTATCATCGTTTTCGTTAGCATGAACCTCAAATGCGGAGGGGATTGCAGCCGAGCGTTCTCAGCGCCTAGAAGCCTGACTCGTCACCGTCAGACCTGCAAACACTGGCAGAATCAACTGACTCTACAATCACAACATTTCAAACGCATATCTACGTCCCTACAAGATTCGCAACCTCCTGCAAAGAAGACGAAATTTGCACCTGAATGCCAGCCCACCCCTGCCCCGGAACCCCCACCCATGCCTACAAACACCGTCACACCTGACCCCCCCGATATCTCTGCGTCTGCGCCCAGCATCAATAATTCGGCAATGGCCTCGTCTAGCGCCTCTGCACTTGACATTGCACAGGAGGAGCAGCCAGAGAATCAAGCTGGCCGTCCCTCTCGAACGCATCGCCTACCCTTACGGTTCAGGGACGAACTTCCTGTCCCGCCACCTGCCATTCCAGCGCCAGCTTCGACGACTGTTGTGCGCCGGGTAATCCTTCATGTATTCGATTCCTTTCGCACATCTCTCAATCAATTTGGAATTGGTCGGGAGTATCGTCACCGACCATCGTATGACCCAGATGCTTTCGTCTCCGTTGAGCAGCTATCTAATATCACGTCCGACTTCCCTTCCCTTGATGAACAGGATTCGGTTGATCATTCCAGGAGCCCAGAAGTTCCTTCGCAATCGCCCCCTTGGCCATGGAGAAGTATGAGTATCTGGCGCTTGATGTCCTGGAAGATGACCAGTAGTAGTGGTCTTACATCTGAATCTCAGTTAACTCGTCTCGTTCGCGAAGTGCTGAAGGCGAAGGATTTCAGTCTCGACGATGTGCCCGATGATTTCAATGCTCACACCGAAATGACGCGCTTTGACGCCTCTGAAACAACACTGGACGCCAACGGTATGTTTCAAAGAGATAGCTGGAGGGAATCAGTAGCGGAAATACTAGTACCAACTAGGGAGAGACATGCAGATGGCAACGGGCAACCATTTACCGTCCCAGGTTTCCATTACCGGCCACTCGTCGCTGTTATTCATGCAGCCTTCTCAGAGGCATCATCACGCTGGTTTCACCTCACTCCGTTCAAACGATTTTGGAAATCGCCATTAACTGGACGAGAGCAACGCGTCTATGATGAGCTTTATACTTCAGATGCCTGGAATAAGGCCCATGATGAGCTGCAGAAGCAAAAGAGGGACGATGGGTGTCAGCTGGAGCGGGTAATCGCTGGACTCATGTTCTGGTCCGATGCAACGCACTTGGCTCAGTTTGGCAACGCTTCTGCATGGCCGGTCTATCTTTTCTTTGGAAACCAATTGAAATACGTCCGTGCCTGTCCGACCACCAATGCCTGTCACCCTATCGCATTTATCCCTTCTGTAAGTTTACATCATTCCCATCAGACAATCAGCGAGTACCCTAACACGAACTGTCTCTAGCTACCAGAATCTATTGTAGGTTTCATTGGGAAGTATGTCAAGACGAAGAGCATCAGCGACATCCTCACACATTGCAAACGGGAATTGTTCCATGCGCTTTGGCGCATCCTATTAGATGATGAGTTCCTGGATGCGTATAGGAATGGGATTGTGATCAAATGCCACGATGGCATGTCTCGACGAGTCTTTCCGAGGATTTTTACTTATTCAGCAGATTACCCAGAGAAGTGAGCTAATTTCCTGCATCGACTTTCACACTAACCGACAACATTCAAATAGAGTCCTTATTGCTACTATTCGCGACAAAGGAGTTTGCCCATGTCCCCGGTGTTTTATGCCGAAATCACGCTTTGATCAGCTTGGTCTCAAAACTGACATATCGGCACGCATCAAGAGTGTGCGCTTATACCTCCGAGATAAGGTCTTTGCGGCACGTGAGGCTCTATACAAACTAGGTGCTCCGGTCAAAGGTGCTGCAGCCGAGCGTCTTCTGAAGGCATTCTCATTGGTACCAACCTTGGTAAGCGCATTTAGCTGCAAACATTTTTGAATAACTCGAGCATATTTTGCATATAGAATACCTTCAATGAGCGACTTGGAAATCTAGGCCTTGGTTTCTTTCCTATGCTCGTGGTTGATCTCCTTCATGAATTCGAGCTCGGAGTGTTCAAATATGTGTTCAAGCATCTTATAAGGCTTCTATATGCCATCAATCACGAATCAGTAGCTTTACTGAATGAACGGTACGCATTCATTAGCACGGCAACCTCAACTAATACTGACGATCCTTCAACGTTAAGTTTTCACTCAATTTCGTCATTTGGAAAGGGTGCCATTCGACGTTTCCCTTCAAATGTATCCGATGTAAAACAAAGAGCTGCGCGACATTTCGAGGATGTCTTACAGGTGAGTTTGATCCTTGCTGCAGTGATGTTCTTGAATCTGATTGTCGTCCAGTGTGCGATCCCTGCATTCGAGGGTCTATTCCCGGACTCACATGACGAAGTTGTCCGTATTCTCCTCTTTCGTCTGGCTGAATGGCACGCTCTTGCAAAGCTTCGAATTCACACAGACGACTCCCTTGATCTACTTAGTCGAGCTACTAGATGTCTAGGACAGCAGCTTCGAAAATTTCGGGATTCCACATGTTCAGCGTTTCGGACTATGGAACTCCCCCGGGAAATTGTTGCCCGTCAGAAGAAGAGTTTCAACTTGACAGGTGCAGGAACAGGGCCATCTGGAGCATGTCCCAAGGCTTTCAATATGCAAACTTACAAGTTACACGCGCTTGGTGACTATGTAAGCTCTATCAAAATGTTTGGAACCACTGACTCGTACACTACCCAAATAGTATGTACGCACCTTCATCGAGTGGCAAGTAAACAGCTTAACCTTTGAGTTTCCAGGGAGAGCTCGCACATAGGCTTTTGAAAAGGTTCTACCAGAGTACAAATAAACAAGACCCTTTGAAACAGTTAGCGAAGCAAGAACGGAGGCGCACTCGTATCAGATGTCTGCAACAATCCGGCAATACTAAAGATAATCAACCTGCCGGAAGCCTACTACCGCTGGAAGCTCACCATTGTTTATCAAGTTATCCGGGTATCATCATCAATTTAGCTTGTTTTCTTGAAGAGCATCGAGGTGACCCAGCTGTTGTGGTAAGATATGTTTATATATGACTGTCCTGACACATTCAATAACGTTACCTGATAGAACTTCATACCGAAAATTAAAAATCATATTCTTTCTCGCCTGCTGGGTTTAGAGTATGACGGCGACGAACGAGATTTCACGGACGTCGAGCGAAATGATGTGCGCTTCATCAACAATCTGAACGGCGTTTTCCAGCCTAAGCGCTTCCAGATCAACTACACAATGTACGATGTCCGTAGGGATCAAGACATGCTCAAACCTGGAAATGGCTCTACGGTGATGATGTTGTCGAGAGAAAGCAGTGCAAGCGCTCACCCTTTTTGGTATGCACAGGTGTTAGGTGCATTTTGTATTAACGTTCTTCATGTTGGCCCCGATGCTCGTAACCGTTCACCTCAGTACATGGAGGTCTTGTGGGTGCGATGGTTTGGTGTTGTGCCACAGTACCGCTGGGGCTTCCGAGAAGGCCGCCTCCCAAAGATTGGATTCGTTCCCGACTCACCCGCTGCCTTCGGGTTTCTTGACCCTTCACTAGTGATCAGGGCATGCCACCTTATCCCTGCTTTCGCTGATCATCGTACAAATGACCTTCTCAGGCATGGTCCCTCCGCTGCAAGACTGCCTGGAGAGGTCGATGACTGGGCTTCGTTTTATGTTAACATGTGAGATTTAGCTCGTTTCATACTCACATCACCGTAACTCGTGTAGTTTCGCCGATAGAGACATGTTTTGCCGTTTCGCAGGCATAGGCGTTGGTCATCAAGTTCAATATGATTCGTTGAATATCATCCAACCTGATCACGCAGTAGGGGGCGGAAGTACTGGTCTCGGTCACGAAGACGTTTCGGATGACGAGGACCCTGAAGCCCACGCCAATGTTGACTTCGGAGAAGAAAGCTGGCAATGCGATAGAGACGTAGATGATGATGTCAGCGAGGATGATGCAGACGAAGATGAGGATATTTCCGACGATTGCGACAGTGATGTAGATGATTCAGATGACTTTGGCAGCGACTCTGAGGATGAGGGGTCTGGATTCAAATTTTAATAGTGAAGAACCTCTTTGTAGCGAACATTAATAAATAAACGTGCGACACACAACATCGAAAGCGCGATATAGACGATCTTCCTCTTCAACAATTCTCTTCTCGCCATGGTTCAAAGTTTCTCGATACATCGTGACTGACCTTCGAAGGGTCAACGATAATACTCCGTCCAAGATTGGCACAGTAACCCTTGTATCGCATACCACCGGCAATGAGGAAGACGCCTTTATGTGCGATGGTGTCCGAGGATGACTTCGCAGTCGATCGCAAATCATAACCGGTGGTTGTTGACCGCGACTGAATGATAGGAGAGTAGTAAAACTCCATCGGTGCCCAATCAACCTGGAACGACCAATGAGATGTATGAGCAAGTCTGGAAGAGCAGCTGACGCACATCATTGAGGCCCCGCCCTTTACTCCACGCTTTCATATCAGGCCCTTTGGCAACTTCACCTTCACCCGGCCCAAGGCGTGCCTCTATCTAAGTGGCAAATTGTTCATGAGTTATCTTGGCTTCCTTGTCCAATATTATCTCCAGTTTTAGAACGATGTGGTGAACAAGCAAAGTGGAAGTAAGATTTGCCGCCGTATGGATGCATTTCTGCGCTGTGCATTAGAAGACCGTTGACTCCCAGATGCAATGCGTGAACACACCATTTCTTCTTTGTCCTGAACAGCCATGAATGCAGACGACGCAGGGGCCATATCGACCAGTTCAAGTTTCTTGTCAGCTTTTGAGACGCCCTGCTCCCACTCCGTCATCAGTTTCCCTGTGCACGCTTCCTTCATCAAGCTCCCGACGCGTTTGAAAGACGTGTAAGCATCCACGAATTTTGGCAGTGCATCACTAGGTGGTTCCTTCGCCTTCGCCTGCACGAGTACCTCGACTGGAACAGGAGGATTCCCTTTTATTTGGTGCAAGAACTTGGCTATAAACCCACGGCTGCGTTGAAAATATTAGACATTCGCGTTTCGGATAATATGATACATACCTTTGCTAGCCGAGCATAATATGAGGAGCTTGCCCTTCTGGAAGAGGAGCAGCGTGGAGGGTGTGACCAGGAAACCTAATGAGAAATAAGTCGCACAAGGCCACGTGACACGTGGCGAAGCCCGCTACGTTGAGGGTTGTTTGCTGTTGTTGATAAATCGTAATCGCCTCGTAACTTCCACCTGGGCCATGGATCGTGTCGGAGACTGGACCATCGAGCAAGTAGAATGGCTCGATGAACAGACCGAATTATATCTAGCGTCTATTCAAGACGGCGATCTCTCGTTCTTCTCTACTGTGTGCAAACAGTTCTTATCCTTGTGGCCTGTCCGGGAGACGTTATGGCCTTCAAAGCCCGAGTATCAGCACCTTACAAAGCCTGAGTTACGTTGTGTGTACAGAGGAGAGGATCTTTTGAAGTCGGTACGTTTTATTCGTTCGATTTTCGTATTCGCCCGTCCATCATTAACATTGCTCAATTTTAGCGCATCAGAGCGTTCTTCGAGGATCGGCACCCACAAGCAGGGGCGGGTGTACTCGCCGCGCACATTGGAGTGTGGTCTAACGACCAGCGGGAATGGCTTAAGGCCCGCGTCTCACTATACCTCACTGCTCGTCGCAACGACGAACTTCATATCTTCTGACCGTCTTTGTTCGAGAACTTTTTTAGAGTGTGGCCCGTTCGTCAGTTCTTATGGCCTACGAAGCCCGCCTGGCAGATCCTGACGAGGGCAGAACGACGCTGTGTTTCCGATGGAGAGAGAGAATTTGCACTTGTAAGTTTGGTTTATTCAATACGATTCGTATTCTGATTATTCAAAAAGTGTATCATTCTTTTCTTTGATCGCGCGTTCTCTCTGTGCTAGACATTTGTTCACTCTGTACTTGAATTAAAACGTGATTCTGCATATTTGCTTTCTACTAAAAACTCCAAGCACTTGAAGACGGATATGGTTTTAAACCTGTCTCTTGGCTTCTCCGACTTGCTTGATGACAACGGCAAGAAGTATGTGTCACTCCTTTGGTCCACGGCAGTTCCGTTCACGCTTGCGTTTCAGATACGCCCTCCACATAGTCAACACTATTCGCGTTGGCGCTGACAGATCGACTCTTTTGACTGAAGGTGCCAAATCCACCATAGACACGCTCTTCTTCCTGAACCCCGATATGAATTTGATAAGAAGGCGCCTGTGAAGCCTCTGGTAAATGGCTCCCCCATCAAGAATAAGTCAATTGGCGGCAAGGTGTTGCGAAACAAGACTCATAGCACTGCTCAGGAGGATGTTTTGATGACTGCAGCCGCCAAAATCAAGGACCACCAACAACAACTCCATGAAGGCCTCCAGCCTGCTGGATTGCCGAAGTACTCGCGGCGGTGGTGAAAAGGAGGGTGAAAGCGCATTGCCGCGGGAAGCCGAAAGTCTCCGAGTGAGTAGATCAACTTCTATATGGAATTCTTCAGGCTGCGCCAACGAGAGGCAAGCGCGTCTCCCCGACTACGCCAGGCTCAACTTCTTCAGACACAGCTCTCTCCGCACGAACTTGCGTACCAAGAGTCTTTGATTCAAGAACGAGAAGCGGACATTCAAGAGATCGAGTCCGGTATACATGAACTATCGGAGATATTCCGTGACCTTGGGACACTCGTCAACCAACAAGGCGGCATGATTGGTATGTGACATAGCTTCCTTTACAATCACTGGCTCACCGACGCCTTCGGTTCTCTTCCCCTTTTTTCGCAGACAACATCGAATCAAACGTGTATTCCATCGCTGTAGATACCCAAGGGGCAGCCGAGGAGCTTTCGACTGCTTCCGAGTACCAATGCAAAGCCGGACGACGTGCAGCGTGTCTCATGATTATTCTCGTCATTGTCGTTGCAGTTGTGCTCCTCTCCAGCGAATGTATGTGGCGCAATTCACGGGTGTCTGCAACAGCTCCCAAAACTTCTAGAGCGGTAAGACTACTCTAAATCATTACATTCCATTATATCTCCTACCCCCCCTGATGGACTTGGGCAGATGGCGCTGCATCCTAGAACACATCTGTACCTATCATATAACGGCGATAGTCTGTGTGCGGTCACAGGAATAATGATCATTGTTGCCAGTAAGATATAAAATTCGGGCAATTTGATATTGGCCTATAACGAGATTATCCAATGAGGTTTTTTTTGCAGGAGTTTGAGACTGTGAAATTATTTGGAGTAAGGATGGTAGAGATATAAGCGTCTGTTTATCATTTGATACACCTTTATAGTGGCAAAACAAGTATTGCATCAAGGTGAAAATCATCAAGGGGTATTAAAGTTACACGTGCTTGATATGTTATTATATTCCATTGTACTGCGTTACCATGACCAAACAGAAATGGTTAAAATCATAATTTTTACATTATCATATCGAGCTAAGTGAATTTCAGTGATGTCGTCCGTGGGCCGTCAACAAATATTATCAATATTTACCGACCAACTTCAACTGATCTCGCTTTTGAGAAATGTCTCGTTTCCCTCCGGCCGAAGTTCGTTCCCTCCGCAAACCCATAACCAAGTCGTGATAGTGTCCACTATCCTTCACACCTTCCTAGCCTCCACCCCGTATCAGAAGAGTCAATGGTGATCATCATCAATGAGAATTAGCTATAGATGAGACAGCAAAATACGAATGGTGACTATAGGGTATCTTCGCACAGGGCAAGAACCGTCCACGTGGCCGCGGTGTCGATTTTCGATCGTCCAGCGACAAGTGTTTTCCATCGGAGGTCCATGCCAGACACGAAAATGCTCCTTTGAATGTTTTTCCAAAGCAAGCCACCTGAGTTGGCATTCCAAATTTTCAGCCCATTAACCGCCGGTGATAATCTTCTTAGCATCAGGTGAGTAGCAAACCACCCACTGCATTTAGTCTTCCCCTGTGTTGATTGGACCAAGGATAGTTTTTCCACTCTCGACATCCCACACTCTGAATGTTCCATCAAAAGTTCCGCTCGCCGCTTACCCTCCATCTGGACTCCAGCTCATACACCTCACCCACATTGTATGCCCTATCCAGGTTTTGATGACCTTGCCCATGTCGATGTTTCATAATTTCACTATACCATCAAAACTCCCACTTGCCATCTTCTTGCTGTCCGGCGATAATACTATAGTCTCCACTCTGTTATGTTTGTCCTCCCCCAATCTGCGTGCCCGTCTCCAAGTCCTAGTTTCGGAATATGAATAGGATGTGTTTGGCATCTACTTTGAACTTTCGGCAAGGCATTGCCGATAACTTTACATGCTTTGCAGAGGCCGCATACTGCATGATTTTGCTTTCGGGAATCACCTAATGGATGCGCGATGGTTTCAGTTCTTGCCTTCAACCCCCGTGCAAATCTAACACTTACTCAGAATCCAGATGTACTTGGCTTGTACACAGACAGACTCGGGAGGTCGTTTAAGTCTTCTGTAGGTAGGTCCTCCCAGCTTCATCCTCGTGTTTGCCTCATAGCTTCAGCACAGGATGTTCACACTATAATCTAAGCGCCTATTAACCCCTTGGCATCACGGTTCTACCCAGCATTTCTATGTTTCTCCACTCGCCCAGTGCGATTTTGCAATTGTTGTATCAGTCTTTTCTCCGTTGAGAGGCAACTGGACTCATCCCGCTCCTCTCTCAGGTTCTTGGTTCTCAGTGTCCTGTGTGGGTTCTCATCTTCGTCTCTCTACTAGCTCAATCGCAGTATGGTCACAGCGATTACGACTGCTGGGGAAAAAGTATTCATTCTCGTCAGTACGGTTGTCTGCACTCATGTCTCTGATATTCGATGTTTGCATTGCTGATGCACAACCGCCCTTTTGCCTTTCAGCAAAGATTTCTCGAATGTGGCAGGGCAAAATCACCACGAAGCGCGATACGACAACTAGCGATTGGGTATAATTCTCCCAAACTGGATTTGGTGAGATGAACACGGCTGCCCCGTCACTGCAACATGCTTTACGGTGAGTTCTGCTCGTGCCATACACAAATTGGCGAAGGTCAAGAGCTCACACATCATGTGGAGGCTTCCATTTATGATGTTATTGCAAACCCAGTTCCAAATCCTGGTCCATATTGGGCTGGATGCTGTTCGCGAATGATGCTATCGACTGGCTTATTGTCGAGCAGACATATGTACGCCAGCAGTACTACGCGACTTCTCCCAGTGACTGCAAATTGCTCCGCCCCTTATTTCTTGCGAAAATTCGCAATCTCACATCAAATTCATGCACTCTATGTGATGGATGTTTTGATTACTTACACCTATTCAAAATAATCCACTTCCTTGTGTCATTGCTGAACAGTGTACACAATCGGCAGTAACCGATCATCACATTATACCTCAGAACGTTGACCTCTACCGAGATTTCAAAACATGTTGACTGTATCCCGTTTGAATCTTGATACTCCCAGGCAAAGAGCGGACCGTCTGACCATGCTGTCCTTCCCTAACTCACAACAAACGTGGTATGTGCAATTTAGCGACATATTAGTGAAGAGGGCTTAGTTCACATTTCCCTGCATCAGCTATACAAGAACTGGCTACTAACTACGTACTGAGTTGCAGTCAATATACCATGTTCATATGAAGCATGCCACGTAGGAATATCCGAGATGCACCTCATGTTTGATCGTGTGGTCGACGCGGTGTAGCATCAGCCTGGGGCGTAGTCGAGAGCAATGTATTTATCCCAAAAAAACGTTACATATATCTGGATTACATGTCGAATGTTCATTGACAGCACTCTGTGATGAACGAAGATCTGATTAATATTAGTGTCCGGACTACAAAGAGACCATTAACAAGCTCGCCGCCAACGCCAAGCCACTACAGAAGAAATGTCACGGTACTTAATACCTGATGAAGGCCAGTTCCTTCGACGATAGCGGAAACATCCCATATGTCATAATGTGCATGTGGCCAGCTGCCAGCGACGAGGAACTCCGTCCGCACGGAACAGACCTTAATTATGTAAGCATAAGCATCGGCAAATCTCGAACAAGTTTCTCTCCGCATCGGAGCCTCATCCGATGTCCCAACTTATCTTTTACTACCCTCAAAACCGTTCATACGGCCTTGTTTCTTTTTTCTTGAGTTGAAATGCCTGTTCACAGTCGTGATATTACTTGCCTCGTGATGATGGACAGCACATGTTGTTCACATTCCTGCCATGCCAATGTATGAGTGCCCCTTTTATGATGATGTTCGTCGTTTTCTAACCAAATTCTCAGTTTTAGGATATTACTACTTGATGTGGTCTTCGCAATTGCCTGAACTCCTCCGCCTTGGACACGCATGTCACGCTACAGGACTTGTCGTCCAAGACGAGACGACGAAACGCCACTCGCATTTATCAATACTATGTTCTTCGAAACCACTGGAGGAACTGTGCAGTTTCGACATTCAGTCTTTTAGCCCGAGTGCAGTCAGTCACATCACTGGCACCCGCCTCGAATTTGAAGCACCCATATTATCCTTATCCATCGATCCACTGTTATCTTATCTGCGATAACGACTCTAGCATGAGCATCACTTTTATCCAAAAATTAAGGATGGGCGACAGACTTAATATCGACATGTCACCAGTGCCTGTGGAGACCATGCATCTTGTGGCCAGTTGTCGGAATACAGCAGAGCAAGGAAACTGTGAACCCAAGAGCCAACATCTGGTGAAATTCGCCTGTGAATCACCTATCAGTCGCTCACGCGGTAGGCACGGGCCGCTCTTGCTTGCAGATATCTAGTTACCAATTTCAATGTGGTAGGTGCACCAAGCCTAGTAGGCGGTGGTAGCAACTTCCTTCCGATTTTGTGGCGATTGGCTAGAATGGACATCACAAAGTGAAAATTTCACATGCACAAGGTAACTCCTGCCTGCTTGTGCAGTGATACTGTCTGTTAACGTCCTGTTTCGCTGTCTATCAATTGTTGGGTTGAGTGGGGGAACAGCAGTTGTTAACGACAAGCTCTGTCAGTTATGGTGGGTCATCATTGGTGCCAGGACATGATGTGAACACAATCATGTGCCACGAAGCCCTCCCCCCACTAACTTGGAAGTTAGGAATTGATCGAAATGAAATCCTACGGACTGTCGCGGCATTACTACGCTCTGTTGCAAGTCTTACAGCCGACTAATCAGGATTTTATCGCATCGACTCGCGTCAGATAACAGCTAACACCCTCTTCTGTGGAGTATAAAACAGACAGTACAAACAATCAAGTTGCCAACCACCTCTCTACGACTGTAATCAACTCATCATGTTTATCCGCCTCTCTACTTCTTTCGCTATGCTCCTTAGCCTGACGGCCCTTGTCAGCGCTGTAGCGCCAGTAAGCATCTCCTCGTGTCAAATCTTATCATGTTGTCATACGACGTCCGCAGGCTGCTCGTAGCGTGTATAAACGCGAGGACGCTGAAATCGAAGCGTCATTAAGCTTCTCCTCGCTGCCAGTAAGCCTCTCCTCGTGTCAAATCTTGTCATGTTGTCATACGACGTCCGCAGGCTGCTCGTAGTGTTTATAAACGCGAGGACGAAGCGTCACTAAGCTTCTCCTCGCTGCCTGTAAGTCTCTCCTCTTGTCAAATCTTGTCGTATTCCCATACGACGTTCGCAGGCTGCTCGTAGCGTTTATAAACGCGAGGACGAAGCGTCACTAAGCTTCTCCTCGCTGCCTGTAAGCCTCTCATCGTGTCAAATCTTATCATATTCTCATACAACGTCCGCAGGCCGCCCGCAGCGTTTATAAACGTGAGGCTTAAGGTCCCTATCATCGTCACGGCATTTGTACACAGGACAAGTGCTGTGTGGGATCAGGTCATTATGCAGAACCAGTCACAAAGAATTTCGTATGCAGAACCGGTTACAAAGAATCTCGAACAGAATATAGGTAGTGCTTGCAAAGATACAAGCAGAATTGATATAGAGTGAAATTTTCCGTGTCCATTTGAAACGTGATTTTAAGTACCGGAAGACAACAAGTGACATGTCTTTTTGCATCCATGGTTCGTTTTGTCATGTCCGGTCGTTCACAAATTCTGATCCTTACTGAGTAAGCGACTGATTCTCCAGTATCAAGAAACAGCCAGTACAGATTGTATGATTGCTTCAATGACTTTCCTGTCTCACACCATCAGATCGGTTTGCCAGTGAAATGAAGAGTGAAGTCGACTGAACGAAGTATGATACGATATGGTAAAAATGTGCGAAATAGAGGACCGCTCTGTACAAAATAAACATTGTCACTAGTTCGAGGTCACCTCCAACTTCCCATGTATATGTAGGGTGTCATCGCAGTCGGCATACATAGTATTCCTACACGAATGAGTCAGATCATGTTTGAATGTTTTGATTACTTAAACCTATTCAAGGCTTCCTTGTGTCATCGCTGAACAGTGTACACAATATTCGGCAGTTACAATATCTCCAGTGCCCTGACGTCCATCATATTATCAACAGAAGTCACGTCTCTGACTTGTGCGATGATATTGTTATCCGACGCGATTCTCTTATACTCCCCACTTGACTGCTGCGCTAGCAAAAGTGCGCCGAAAGGCTGTCCGAGACGAACGATCAATCGAAACGCCCGCTCGGTTTGTTCTGAATCAACCGGCTCCTGTTCTACAGCAGACTCGGGCACAGACCAATCATCTTCCACACTATTCTCATCGTCAATGTCGGGTAGCTCGGCAAAGTGTGGTAGCCCGAGAAGATAGCGAGTCCATGGGCGGACGAGCAAGAATGTCTGCCGAGTACGCTTTGCAGGCGAGAATCGAACGAGCTTGTCTTGTGTTGTGATTTGCAGGTCTTGTAGCCCGTCTGCCTTGACATCATAAGTGAAACATTTGGCCTCGCCTTGACCAGGCCTCCGCCTGACTTCTGTGAGAGGAAATGCAATGCAGGGTAATTGCAGTCTGGCATTCGCGAAACGAGGAACGCCGAGGTTCTCAAGAGTGGTATACAGTTTTGAGGCTGACTCCAGTGCTACAATGTTTCGCAGCGTGGAGACCGATATCTGCATGTCGTGTTCAGATAAAGATGGTGGCGTGCTTGGCGGAGCCTTGTATGAGGAAATCTCGGCTGGCAGACAACTGTTGAAGTCGGACGATTGTCCCACCCAATCAAGGGCTGTGATGTCGCCCGAATGGGCTATGATCTCCTGTAAGAGACGTCCGAGCGCGTTCTGTCTTCTTTCTCCGTAGATAACAGTAAGGTGGACGCCGAAGATCCCAAACAGCGAATAAGCGATATCTTCCTCCAACGTCGTCTCACGGTTTGATGTCCATTGGAGTTTCTCTCGGGCATCTCTTGTCCCCGGACGGAAGTCGGCGAGTGCCCGCGCATTTATGCCAGTTGATTCCTCCAACTCCCTCATGATACTGACGGACTGCTTGTGGTTGCATGAGCGGTCGTTGAGATATAAGGTCCAATCTGCTTGATAGAAGAGAACGATTTTAGGAGCGAGGAACTCCTGAACAGTCCATCCTCGCGTGTTCCAAGAGCTGTTGGCGAGTGCGCCAGACTTTGACGAAGGAAGAACATCGGATAGGTAGACGATGGTGAGCGCTGAGTAGTGATACCAGACAAACATGGAATTGACTGATTGTTGGACCTCGACGTTGTTATACTGGTCGATGCAGCACGTATCATTCCACGCCCAGCGGTACCCCGCTTTGCGAGCGATTTTGCAGAACTTCTGCAACTTCACAATATTTCCGACTGGATCCAAGTTGTATATGGCCGTGTTCTGGATGTCGCGCAGTAGCGGTTCTTTCCTTTCCCATCTATGGGACAACATGACCCAACTGAAGTATTTCGCGACGGCATTTTGGATGCGTTCCATTTGGAGGGACCCGTGCGTGTCAAATGAACGCAAAAGCTCTTTGTACTGCGTACTCTCCGTGAATGCGTTGATCTGCGCATCTCGATTGCACAAACGTCCAGTAGAGGTGTCGATTAGCCGAAGCGGGGCGTTTTCTAGTTGGGTGTGAATGGCTCGTCGAATAGCATCTTCTACTTCAGATAAACTGACGTATTGCTGGAGTTGCTCTGCAGGAAAATATGAGTCATCTTCGAGTCAGCACTTGAGTTGTTTGGATCTCACGTCGTATCTGTGGGCCGGGTACATCATCCGACATTGGGGGCATGGTTGTGGAAGCCTCGGCTGCATCACCGTGGTGCTCTGCTCCACGAAGCGCTGCATGCTTCAGTTCAAACCCGAGATGAGACTTGGGGTTGAGTTCAATGACCTACAAATATCATCACAAATGTTCAAACAATGACGGATATCGCCCACACCTTGTTCGCGTCTGCAAGAGCTTCGGCATGGAGCTTTTGGCCCAACCTCACCTTACTGCGGTGCGCAAGGTATAGATAGTATGAGGAATCCGTCTCGGGTGTTGTAGAAAGTAAGTCCTCAATGGACCAGAACTGAAGATTTCCATCATAATCTCCACTCACGAGCAGTTCTCCGTTAGGAGAAATTGCGACGGAGAAAGCACGTGTGGTGTGTTTGAGTTGCTGTCCTATCTGCTTGTGTGACTCAGTGCTCCACAGGCGCACAGTCTTATCGAACGAGACGGTTGCAACGAAGGAGGCATCAGAAGAAATGGCAAGTGAGTTGATGTCGTGAGTGTGACCAGTGCAAGGTTGACCGATCTGGGTCCCATTTGACGAGTCCCAAAACTTGATTGTTTGGTCGTGTGATGCAGAGACGAGTTGCTGGCTGTCGGGCGTCCATACAATACTTTCAATGAAACCATGATGAGCGTTGATGACGAACAGAATGTTGACGACATTATTGGTGCTCCAAACCCGAATGGTACCATATTCGCCGGCCGCCAATTTTAGCCCATCTGGGCTGAAGGCGACACAAAACACTGAACTTCGAGTGCTCTGGAGTGTCGAGAGGGCAGCGCCAGTCTCTGCATCCCATATAATAACTTTTTTATCCCATGACGCGCTTGCCAGCCTCTTGCCATCCGGGGAGAAACACACCGACCGAACCAGGCTTGTATGCTTCTCCAGTTTGAATAGCATCTGCTTCCTATCGATATCCCAGACGATGATGGTTCCAGTTCCTCCACCACTCGCAAATCGCCTATCGTCTGGCGATACAGCGACCGAATACACAAAGTCGCTATGTCCCTCGAATGGCTCTCCTACCGATGTTCTTTTTTCCACGTCCCAGATTTGCAGGGTCTTGTTTCTTGGAGTGACGATCCGTCGACCATCTTTGAAGAATGCGAATGCCCACACTTTCTCAGTGTGCACTTGCATCATTTGTGTTGGTGCTACCTGGGTCATTTGCACCGGCGTCGTGCGCCTTCTTGCAGTAAGATATGCTTTTTTGGCTACATCGAACAATCCTGACATGTCGCTAAACAGGAAGATGGGCGGTCAGGAGCGTTTGGATTTGATGAGGAACGTACACTCTGGTAAAGTCGTCGGCCTTAGGTGTCGTGAGTAGTCTGCCCATAACCCAAATCACGTAGGCTCTTTATACATTGTTTGCTCCCTGCCGCCGCAGCGTGGATCTCATTTCGCACCTTCCATCCGACAGCCTCGGTCTAGTCGATCATCGGAATCCCTTATCCGCATCTTTCCAGAGTATAGCCAGTTATGTCATTGCGATCTCATCCGTGCGATGGAGACGTAACTGTGAATTGTTTGACAAGTATGGTGCATTGATACGTGACGTCCGATTTCGATTGGACTCGGATATATTTTTGTCAATGAGCTCGACATAAGCATATGTTTATCGGATCCCAGTCACCATCAAGAAAACCTATCTACGAGCAGTAGGTGATCTTGTAAATAAGACGTAAGTTGGATCATCAAACCCATTAAATTAAATACTAGGTCATAACCAGACATGACTCCCCCTCACTGGGCTCTCTGGACGCTCAATATTGGGGTCTACTCAAAAGGTACTCGTCTTGATACGATTCTGGAATCTTGTAATCTTTCTTAAGAGGCAGCATGAAGGCTGCAACAGAATAGATTATCACAACAGCATACTCCATGAGCATCTTCATTGCGATATAGATCTGCCATTTGCCCCGAAAGATGTCAAATTCTGTGAAGGGCAGGACGCCATAGAGCGTTCGAACTGTTAGGAATGGAAGTGCGACAGAGACAGCCTTCAAGAGCTGAAGATAGCGCGTAAGAAAACGAGTCGGATAGATGATGGTGCTTCGAAAGCTCACCTGTTTGCGGTATTGCATGAGAAAGCGGATTTGGGTCCATAGGTAGAGGCAAATGCCAACAAGGACAATGCATAGGACGGCAAAGAGGACGACACCGACCAGGAACATGCGGGTCATCTGATAGTAGATACCGAGGATGGTAAGGATGACAGCGACCGTGCCAAGGAGTTGAAGAAGGCGGAAATATGCCTGATATTTCAGGAAGCCATCAGGTGTTTGGAATCTATAATAATGTTAAGCGCATCCCACATGAGATGTCAACTGAATGGATACACATTGAATGCAACAGACCCAGCGTACAAAGCAACAGTGAGGACAGGCCAGATGCTTCCAGGGCATAAACGCCGATGTCAAGCGATTTGTTATAGAGTGACAGGAGATACAAAATTCCACCCAATGATTGGGCTGAAAGAATGAAATAACAGGGTTAAAATCATTAGTATTGATGAGGTTAAACGGCCTACTGATGCAGAATATAGACAACAAGACCCATCCATCACCTCGCGATATGCCATGCCTGGACACAATCACAAAGGAAACAATGGAGAGGGGTACATACGTTGCGAGCTTCACCGCTACAAGGATGATCGGAGGTTGGATGTTATCCATGTTTCCTGAAAAACTGGAGTCGAGTTGAAGTAGGAGGGATAAAAGTATGAGCAACGGTGGGATGGTCGCCTGCCTTTTGTATTCAAAAGACTAACCTTCTGGATCGGACAAAGGGCTATCATGACCGCAGGAGGCTGTGAAGTCTAAAACGTTCACTGAGCAATCCAGACACGAGCCACAGCAACTACGTACATAGACTAGTGAGCGAGTCCTTGATTTTCGGCTTCAGGCCTTCCCGGTCGAGCGTTCTATCAATCTGCAATCTTGATTCTGGGAGAGGGGTATCGCGAAGCTAAGATAGAAGCCAATTAATATTGGTGATGCTGTACACACTAGATCGAAAAAGTTCGAACCGTTCGCACGGTGGTTAGCTAGCACACGATCCAGGATGTGGCTCTCGTCACAGCCAGCCTGAGCACAGCAATGATCATGCACTGTCACAATCAGTGAACCGGCGAACAGATGAAAAGCACATATATGACAATGCATAGTACATAATCACAACATCATAACCCAGCTATCGATCATCACATTGTGATGTTTGACCTTGTAGAGGAAAGAACAGTTCCAAAGATTCCTACTCCAGTGTCATGAAGATGGTAAAGCATATTAAATCAGCCCCTGGACGTTCAACAGTGAGGTCTACTCAAAAGGCACTCGTCTTCATACGATTCTGGAATCTTGTAATCTTCGTTGAGAGGCAGCATGTGGCCTGCAACGGAATAGATTATCACAATAGCAAACTCCATGAGAAACTCCATTGTAAAATAAATCTGCCATTCGCCGTGGTTGCCAAACGCTGCAAGGTTCCAGCCAGTGACAGAGTAGATCCGATACCTGTCCCAAGAGAGCATGGACAGGACACCGTAGACCATTCGGACTGTTAGGAGTGGAAGTGCGATAGAGACAGCCTTCAAGAGCTGAAGACAGTGTGTAAGTGAACAAGTCGAATATATGGCGGTGCTCCGAAAAGCTCACCTGTTTGCGGTATCGCATGAGAAAGCGGATTTGGGTCCATAGGTAGAGGCAACTGCCAAGAAGGACAATATATAGGACGGCAAAGAGGACAACACCGACCAGGAGCATGCGGGTCATCTGATAGTAGACACCGAGGATGGTAAGGATGACAGCGACCGTGCCAAGGAGTTGAAAAAAGCGGACAAGTCTCTGATACCCCAGAAAGCCATCAGGCGTTTGGGATCTATGATAATGTTCAGCGCATTCCAGATAGCAACTGAATGAACACACGTTGAATGCAACAGACCCAGCGTGCAAAGCAACAGTAGGGATAGGCCAAATGCATCAAAGGCACCAGCGGGTTTCTCAAGCAAATTCCGGTGGAAGACTAACAGGAAAAACAGAAGTTTACTATGCAATACCTGCACTGAAGATATAAAAAACAGGGTCAAAATTGTCAAAATTGGATAAGTTAAACGACCCACAGGCGCAGAATGTACACAACAAGGCCCACCCACCAGATCGCAATAAGCGGTGCCTGGACACAATCTCATAGGAAACTCTGGTGAGGGGACCATACATTATAAACTTCAGCACTGCAAGGACGAAGAGATTCATGTTTCCTGAAAAACTGGAGTCGAGTTGAAGGAGGAGGGATTAAAGGATGAGTAGCGGTGGGATGGTCGCCTGCCTTTTGTATTAATTCAAAAGACTAACCTTCTGGATCGAACAGAGGCTGTGAAGTCACTGAGCAATCCGAACACGGGCCACAGCAAAGCACAGCAACTACGCACACAGACGAGTAACTAAGCGAGTCCTTGATTTCTGGCTTCAGGCCTTCCCGATTGAGCAATTGGCATTCTTGATTCTGGGAGAGGGGCATCGCGAAGCTAAGATATAAGAAGCTAATTAATATTGGCGATGCTGTACGAAATAGCTCTTTGAATATTCACTAGATAGATAAAAATTCGAAGATCTAACTTACAATATACAGTTTGTAAAGGGTGGCTAATCAGAACAAGCAGTTCACGTCTCGCATGCCATCCATTACCAGATCAGTCATCGACCATGTCCGAACGTCTCTGGCTCTTTCTTCCGCATTAAACGAACCTGCATTATTTATACAACCATGCGAGGTATAAATATAATTTTGACGACCTGTTCCAAAAGTGTATCAGATAGAAGAGCCGGGGTACTGGCGACCTCGCTGGTCGATCTCCGCTCAAGCTACATCGATAACAAATAGTCGCAGGTACACTCGTTAACTTCACACGGACAGCATGACGATATCTACACTCACTCTAAATGACGGCAATCAAGTCCCCTGGATGGCATTTGGCACCGGCACGTCGCTCCGCCAGAAAAATGCACAGAACCCTGTCGAAAACGCCATCGCCAACGGCTTCACGCACATCGATGGTGCCCAGATGTACGAGAATGAAGAGAGCTTGGGTGTTGCAATAAGGGCCTCTGGAACACCGCGCTCTGCACTCTTCGTTACCACCAAACTCGATCGACTGCAGCCAGACCAGACTGCCAAGACCTCGCTACAGGTGTCGTTGAAGAAATTAGGCTTGGAGTACATAGATCTATACCTTGTGCACGTGCCCGGACATCATGCAGGCCGGCTGAAGGAGGTGTGGAAGATGATGGAGGAGTGTAAGAGGGAAAGACTAGCGAAGTCCATTGGGGTGTCAAATTTCGAAGTTGCGCATTTGCAAGAGATCTTGGAGGGCGCGGAGTTTCCGCCTTCGGTCAACCAGGTGAGTTAAATCACCTCAAGAGTCAGCGTTACTTTTGAGTAATCCCCATGAAAGATTGAGATTCACCCGTATGTGTGGAAGTCTTTACAACCTGTGATGGCGTTGCATAAAGAACACGGCATCATCACATCCTCTTATGGTGGCCTATCGCCCCTTTTCCGCGCACCCGGAGGACCCCTTGATCCCGTCATCGAGAAAATCCGGGCACGCCTTGAGTCTACTCGAGGGCAGCCTGTGTCAATCAGCCAGGTACTCAACAAGTGGTTGCAGCAGTACGGCATCCTGGTTGTCACGTAAGTTATATATGTTTTGGATATGGTAGGTTGTTGTGGATGCTTACATAGTATCGATCAGCACGTCGAGCAAGGCGGGTAGGATGAGAGAGTACCTCGACACCCCCAAGGTTCCAGAATTGACGGCTGAGGAGATTCAGTCGATTGAGAATGCTGGGGCGCAGCGTTACCATAAGTTCTTGGTATTGTCCGATTGATCAGAAGAGCTTTATAATACCGGTCAAAATGCTTTTGTAGTTAGTTCATAGATTGGAATTCATGAGCCTCGCAGTGGACGCCCTGTTCAATGCAGTTGAGCGAGGCATTCGCTTCACAGCAAGTTGATCTGACTGTACAGATCACGCGCCAAAGTCTTGTCCTACTAGTATTGGTATTCTCATTTTTCCTGTCCACGCGGAGCTTCGGTGTCCTCTTCTTGCTCGTGGAGCCTCCTGTCAGAGTCTCGGCCTGCACCGCCGTGAAGCTTGAGCTACAGGCAGCTGAAGCAAATTCTATAGGTCTGACGATAAGAGAAAATGAGTAAGTATCCATCAAAATAGAGCAGGTGAGTCAGGCGTAGCATAAGTGCAAGTCGGAGTTACTTAGTACTTGCAAATTTCTGATACTGTCAAGATCCCGGCTCCTGAGCGCTTCATGTACATGCACATTTGAAAATTCTATCCAGGTGGAAGAATGATGGTCATACAACATCGACAGTAGTGAGGTCAGAGGAAGAAGGCGGAAAAATGGAGTGGTAAACGCTCTCTAAGACTTTAACCGAATTAAGGCGTCAAGCTAGTTGTCGGGACCTGGTTCAACATCAACCAAACTCTCCAGCCTTCTGCCAGCTAACACTCATCTCCTGCCTTCAAATTCAAGCTAGGTCACACTGTGCATGTATTTTTATCATCAAATCCGTGCATAAATTTATGAGAAAAAGCAGTGCTCGTGTGCCAATCACGTCCATCTTCCAGCTTCCTCGAGTAACGCGTTCGAAAGTCACTGAACAACAATCAACGGATGTCGAACGTGGCGTTGATTCGAAAGCTCTTGAAACGTCTGTTTCAAGTGTTGGTGACGCTTGCAACCTCATCCGCACAGGCGACTGTTCATCATTCTCATGTCATTCCTTCAACGTGTGGCCAAGGCTCATGTTCCAATCTCGCACGATACACACTCCAAGTTTTCTACTATAGAATCATGTTGTGCTGGACTGACTGGGATTTCTAGTGCACGATGTTCCCAGTCCACCTTGCCATTACCGCTCTACCCCACTCCACCGAGTGCATCAAGCCCTGTGGCTTCAACGCGTCCGGTTGCCATGCCTGTTTCGGGCGCTCCTCAGCATGCCAATCTGCCCCAGACATCTTCACCTCCGGCAGCTGGTAACGCAGTCTCTCCCAATGGTCTCCCTGCCACTCTCCATTTTGTGCCAGCCGCTGTGGATCATAGATCACGATATGATAATCGCCCTCTTGTGTACGTGGATGCAGTTCATCACAGTAAATGACTTTGAGAAGTTGCCCTCCAGAGACACATCTCACTCCAGCGGAATTCCAGAACTCATGAGGACCTTCCCCAACCAGTGAGTACACCGGCCAAGTATTATGTGAAAGCGGATTACGAATGGCGCAGATCATGCCCTTGGTTGAATGGTGAATGGGAGATGTGTATACATCCCGAAGGCGCGCTATACCTATACAACAAACGCAAGGTAAGGTAATGCGTTTTTTTTTCACGGGCCATGACCATAATGCCTACAGAGGACGTTCACTGAAGCACACATCGGCGAATGTTCATTCCGCTTGATGGACAGATGTGCGGATGCGCTATACGACCTGGCATGTACCAAAAAACAAAACTTTGACGCTGATGATATCGAGCTCGTCGTGCAGCCTGTATCGGCGAACCAGCCAGGTTCTTGTCAGTACTATTTTGTTGACCATGTAACCAGGACTCTCTTCTGGCTGCACGCTTACGATCAAGCGACAAATGGTGTATTTGATGACATTGAAGGCGTCTGTGATCCGAGTCACATTCGTACGTTATGGTAATTCATAGTGCTCATGATATGAACTAGCCAACAGGATACGCTTTGGAGTCTCAATATTGGTTCGTCGGTTGTTATCGTAAGTCTTACCTACTCTTAGTTGGAACAATTTTTGATTTGATTTGATCTGATTTCAGATCTAATATGACTATCGTCAGTTGAAACGAGCAGGTTGCATTGTGAACGCTACCCGAAACATGAGCTGAATCGAATCGAGCTCCTGAAAGAATTGAGGGAAGTTGCTGTGCATGCGAGTGCAGGTAATTGATCGTCTTTAATCAATTATCAAGAACATTGAACGCGAAACCCAGAGATCATCACTTCGGATGATTCGTTGTCACCTTTTGGTGCTGATGAACTTTCCAAAATCCTGGAGCTGGTGAACCATCTTCAAGGTGGGACAAGTCCTGTTTATCTTGTGAAGTCTAAAGTATTACATATCTCCAGAGAATGCTCAGGAAACCAATTTCCCTCATTCCATTTGTGTCGTTGGTACGTGAAGCTATACATCATGGTGCAATATACCCCGGAGATTTACTGTTTTAACAATAGCGAAGATTATGCATTACTTCTGTATGTTCTTGGTCTTGGCGTTTTGGCGCGCAGCTCATTTATTTCAAGCCAAAGCGAAGTATTACAACTTCTGTGGTCTACCTTGCGCTCGTCTCGATGCCGACAGATCTGTGTACAATGAGAATACTAGCTTTCATCCACTGATTAGTAGTCTTTCTTTGGCCCTTGACGCCATGCTTTTTTGGGCACCACAAACACACTTGAGCGATCTTCGAAGAGTATGGGTAGATAGGTGCCTCAACTCACCGCGGTGGAAAGATTACAACGCAAAACTCATGACGGAGTGGACTGGAATCACCATCTACGTGCGTATCATCAACTCAACATCGCACATCGTGACTTGACCCTGGTTTTGCCCCCATCAGTCTACCGTCATGTTAGCCGTAGATGTGAGTTTTCTTGCAGTGCCGAACGTGAACATTTCTACGTCGCAATCGCTTGGGATCATTGCTACATATCTCTCGATCATCTCGATAACCGGCTCCTTGGTCGTCTCGGTCCTGCTGGTCCGTCAAAACCAAAGGTATGGTTGCGAATCAGCGGACAAAGCAGTAAGTCGTTGTCTTAGCGCACATCTCTTACATGCTAACCAGTCTCCATAGGGAGACTTCCTGTTCAGTATGACTAGCACGTTTTTCGGAGATAAAGCCCTTGCGACGGTCAACAGTCTCCCTTATGCGATGCTCATGTGGGGGTGGGTGAGATTGATACTCTCTGACTTGAATTAATGGCATCCACTACTAGGATGATTTACTTTTCAATCGCCCTGCTGTACAACGTGTTCAAATTTACCACAGCAGCCATGCTGGCATCTGTTGTCAGTGGATGCGTGGTTGTTACCATGTTTATATTGTGGTTCATCTGGGCAGCAAGAGAGCTACATATCTTCAAGCGACTGGCTGTGTCCATCTTATCTACCAGGAGTAACGTCTTGGGACACTTTGGGGCTCCTTGAATGACTTTTTCGTACATAACGTTCCGACTCTATATGATACCAGGCCTTCCAACAGCCCATAGATTATTACAAGCCAAAAAATAATATATAATGATAACAATCATGGAGAATGAAACCTATTGATGAGATTTTAAAAAAGCCAAGAACACGGAAGCTAGCAAAACGTCGCTCCCCGATTTTGGCTAACAATTTGCGTACCGGAAAGGCAACAACTTCGAAAATGCCTGTCTTATAGTGGTGAATAATACAATCATGCTTGTAACATAAAATATCTAGGAATCGCTTCTTGAAGGTCTTGCACGAACCCGCTGATTCGCAGACGAAAGATCACATCACAGCGCGAGTGATGTAAACTCAAGCCTGAACAGCCGTTCGCAGCAAAAAGTTGCAAGTTACGAAGAAGCCACACTCCATACGGCGAGGAAGCATCTGGTTTCAGCGATGAGGTAAGCCATGTCCGAGATGCGTTCTCGCAACAAGCGCAAATAGTTGTGGTGTGTCCGCCTGACCGCTCGTCTGCACCGGTCAAGATTGCGTATAGATGATCTTGAAGGTGTTCGCGTCCAACTATGAGGCACCGAAGGTCTGATGGGGACAAATGGAGGTGGCTTTGGCCACCGTCGGCCAGATGACTCCAACGAAGGATCGAAAGCGCATAGAATGAGGCAGGAAGAATCTCAGGAACATTACATTCTCGTGCGAGGCGTATGGCCTCTAGAACACATTTTAGACCGATTTACAGGAGAAAAGGGAGGCTTACCAGCGGCATGAGGAAATGCGGTATAGGTCATTTTGGTGAGGTCTTGGGGCCAGCGCAAAAAGAGTTGGCGTATGCTCCATTGACGGAGTTCTGCAATGTCATATTTGTTAGATAGTCGTAGGGCTCCAGCTATGGTATCGAAGATGATAGTTTGGTTGGTGAACTTCCTAGAGATATCATGGTCATATACAATACATAGTTTGACGGATAGGGGACGGCTTACTCATATTGGTACATCCATGTCAGGACGACTATCCAGTCATTCGCGGAATCTTGTGACAGATTGACCAGAGGACACCCATGTATTCTCTCAATGTCAGTCGGCTGCGGAAGTTCGAGCATGTCCGCAAAAATTACAGAACACATGAGCTTATTCTGATGAATCTTCCATAATTGCCCTTCAACACCAATCACGATGTCCCCGTCGGTAAACCAAAACCGCGACTGCTCGATTGATGATTCGGATTTTCTGCAGTGGCTCGTGCGTTGTCGTTTCGCTGGAGGAAATGCCTGCATGTGCTCGTCGGAACTGTACATCGTTAAAGGTTAATTAGTTTGGGGTTGAAGCCGTTATCGTTGTTGTAGTTCAAGTTGTGCGTAGTGCCATTGACCTAGTGACCTCGTTTATAAAATCTTGTGACTGAAAAGTTGAAAGGGTAATTGTATTCCCGACGACAAGTCTGGGTTCTGTTGGCAGCAAATCGACCGGCTACTGCCAAAAAAATTGCAGGCACCGCTTACGTTATCAGGGTTAGGGTTGTTCCGTACATAGTAATTTGTTCCGGCGTTTTTCGTTTTCCGTCCACTTTTTGTTCCATGTGAAACATCATGTGCCCGTACTATATATTCGCTGTGCGAGGTTCACTCGCAACGTATTACTCGTTCTATCCGCCCCTCGCTGCATGCGTGTATGTATGTATGTTTAATTCGTCCGGTTCAACCTCTGCTGAGCTGACTTGTGCTATCAAGGGGGTTTCTGACGAAGTCGCCCTCGCGCGTTTCGCGGGTGCTCGACGAGGACAAATGTCCACCTTTCACGGTTCACGATGTTCGTGATTACCCTGACTATTATGACGCGCTATATTACCCTCATTATCATGAACCTACATTTGCTACCGCTCGTTCGTTCTGTGCGTGGTTGCTGAAGAGTCTCGTGGCACATCACACCCACTGTCTTAGGTGTAATTCCCCGTTTTCGGGTTGTGTCTCTTTTGACGGGAATCGCGTAATAGTCGCGTCCGGTGAACATTCCGTTTCACTGCCCGTGTCTTATTTTGAGGGCGCAGGTTACTATCACTGTTCCGTATTCCGTTTGCTTATGCACAGTCCGCAGCTGATTGACGTTTACGCCTGCTCTCTTTCCCAGCATCCGCCTTGGCTCTTTACCAGTGAGGATATTATTTGCTCTCAGTTGAAGAGTTTACCGTCCTCTACATTGTCACGGACTGTGACTCGTCTCGCGTGTGTTAACGTCCACCCTCGCACGAAGACCAATTATAGTCGTGCGATCTGCTCGCACTTCGTACACCTGCGGACGACGATTCTGGCGAAGTCATTGGCTGAGGTCGTAAATGAGTTCGGATCGGTGCAACTCCCTACTGAATGTAACCGTGATTTCCTGCGCTTGTTATGCGCGTATATTGATGACCTTTATGGTGTTGAGGTCGCCGCTGTCATTCGACGTCCTGCGCCGCCTCTGTATGTTTATGAATCGGACAGTGACGGATCCCTGTCGTGGTTGACGCAATCCACCGAACATCTCGTATACCGACTTCGCAATACTCCGCTCTCCGTGTTGTCCGAGTGTATCAGTCATTCTCCATTGATTCCTCGCCCCGTGTATCACCGACGTGCGCACGCGCAGACTGCTAACGGCTTGATTTGCCATATTCGTGCCCGGGCGACGTATTTGCAGCTTGTCGGTTATCCTGTATTATGCGACGTCTACCTTGCGTATAGTCCGTACTCGGACGTCAGTGATTCGCGACTCCACGAACTGGTGACGAGAATCCTGGCCTTGGAATACGGGTCGGTCGTTGTTGAGGCGTTGAGTAATGATCCTTTGAGTAGCTCGGATCGTCGCAAGGTCGCCCGTCGTGCACAGAAACAGTCAATGTTATCCGTTGTCGCATCTGAGGCGGTGGAACGAGAGAACCGATGGCCGGAGATCGTTCCGAAACATACAGTACTTGCCTGCCAGGCAGCTTATTTCGAAGGATCAAAGTGGCATGCCCAGCCCGTCTGCGCTGTCTGTGCTCAGCACCTGGATGATTGCCAGACCTTTATCTTCGGGGTGATGGTACCCCCTGTGCTCCATCTGGAATCGCTTCGTGTGACCGATGAATTTATTGTTCAAAAATGCATATTGCAAGGGTTATCCTGTCGTTTCACGTTCGGCAGCGAGCTTATTGATGGCCTTATGTTGGAGAAAGCTGGTGTGGTGACCATCACCGACGATTCCGTTACCTTGAACGTGTGTGGCTCGTGTCAAGCTGCGTTGCGCAAACCGGATCGCGTACCCCGTCTTGCCCTTAAGAATAGTTTGTATCGAGGTGAACTTCCCGTGCAATTTCAAGATCTCACCTGGATCGAGGAAAAGATATGTGCTATATATTGTGTCACCGCTCACGTCACCCGTCTGTTTCAGTCTGCAGACCCAGCGCAATCAAAAACTTTTCACGGCAACACCTGCGCTCACGAGATGAATGTTGTGTCTACTGCTGCCGTTTTACCTCGCACTCCCGCTGATGTCAATGGTCTCTTGAGCGTCGTTTTTGTCGGTCCTGGTAAATTTGATCCGAAGGCCCTCGGCACTGTCTTCCGTGTGCGTCGCCGTAAGATATGGTCTTTTTTAGTATGGCTGAAACACCACAATCGCTTATATTCCGCTGTAGGCTTGGATTTGTCGATTTCGTTGATGTATCCGGACGACGATATTTTGCCAGGTCTGTCGGATGGTGTGATCGAGGATCACGAGATCGATGTGCGCAAGGTCTTTGACGAAGAAACCGCAGGCTTCTCTGAGCATCCCGCAGAAATGTTAGGCGATATTGATTCGTCGGGGGAGTTGCATGACCCTCCGGCCGCTACATCCTCTCATATGCCGATCGTCATGCTCGAGAAGATGGGTGTGTCTGATCCCGAATGCGATAAAATCAGTGGTCGGGCGTGCACTGCAGCCGCGCTTCGAAATCTGCACTCGCGGTCCGGTCAGGATCCCGACTTGGTTGTCCATCGAGGATTGCATCCTATACCTGAATACAAGAATCCTGACCTGCTGCCCGGAATGTTTCCTACGCTGTTTCCGTATGGGATAGGTGGTTTTGAAGACAGGCGAAGGGACGCCCCACTTTCGTTCGAACAACAGGCCCGTTATTATCTTAATCTTCCTGATCGCGCATTCAGGTATCATCACTCTTACTTATTTGTTGTACTCAATATTCTTCAACGGCGTGCTGCTCATCTGCACACGTTTTTCACTGTACGTAAATCTAATTTCCATATGGTCGCGCGCAAGTTGTCTCAAGTCTCTGCTGCTGTGCTTGAAAGTTTGGCGTATAAACTGGAACGAGAGCACAAATTATCGAGTCTAACCGCAGATGAACAAGGTGCGATGTCCTTACTACAGCAGGTTAACACTATTTCAGCTCGCATTCCCGGATCGCACGCGTCAAAAATCTATGTCAGAAACGAGATACGGAGTTATTTCAGTTATTTCGGTCTACCGCACTTATTTTTCACCTTTAACCCGAGTCCTGCGCACAGTCCGGTATTCCAGGTGATGTTTGGGGACCACAGCGTCGATCTCTCTTCTCGATTCCCAACGTTAGTTAGCGGGCGTGAACGTGCGTTGCGTCTGGCTCAGGACCCGGTTGCTGGGGCCGACTTTTTTGAGTACATGTGGCGTGGCTGTTTTAAACACCTTCTTGGTTGGGACTTCGAGAAACGACGTTCATCGGTCGATGGAGGGCTTTTTGGTCGCATTCGTGCATTTTACGGCTCGTCGGAGTACACGGAGAGAGGGTCGCTTCACGGTCATTACCTCATCTGGTTGGAAGGCGCGTGTAATCCATCGGATATGCACGTCAAGCTTAGAGATGTCAAGTTTCAACAGCGATTTTTTGCATTTTTTGAGGATATCATACACCATCATTTACCTGACATCGAGGTGGACATCGACCCTAAATACGAACCTCGTGTGGAGCGTCCTCCTCAACCACCCTCGGATCTCTTGTCCGATGATCATCCGCGGACTCAAATCGTTAAGGAATGGGAGTCGACGTTCACCTCGCAGATCAAACAGTGTGGCGAGGCATTGCAGCGACACGCATGTCGATCTGTATGTCACAAGTATGGCAATGATTCATCTTGTCGGTTCATGTTCCCCCACGAAGTTGTCGACGAGTCTTTTTTCGATGAAGCAACAAACTCCGTTGTCTTCAAATGCACGGACGGTACGGTCAACTATTTCAATCCGAATCTACTCGTCTGCTGTCGACACAACCACGATTTACGATGTATACTATCTGGAAAGAGTGCGAAGGCAGCTATGTTCTATATTTCGGATTATATCACTAAGATGGATTCGAAAACGTACGAGATGCTGTCCCTTCTCTCACGAGCGGTCTCATGCATTCCGTCCGGCCATGCGGAAGATTCGCCCTCTGCCAGAGCGAGAACGTTGCTTCACAAATGTCTGTCGCAGTTCACCCGTCAGCAGCAGATTCATGCTCAGCAAGCCGCTCGATACATACGAGGTCTTGCTGATGGAATCCCGTCCCATGTTACTGTGCCCATGCTCTCGTCCTTACTAATATCATACGTAACTAGCACCGTGCCTGTTCACGAGCGAGGCAGTGTCGTTTTCGACGAAGATGATGCGGTTGAGGAATTACCGACGCACGTTGAAAATACGGATGAGGATGAGGAAATTGAGGACGTTCGCATTCGTGTATCTGCGGATGAACATGGTCAGATCGTTGAATGTAATCAAATACATCATTATATGTTTCGCGCTTCTTCTTTGACCGACATGTGCTTTTATGACTTCTGTCGTTGCGTCCGTTTACAGACGAAGGCTAAAAGTAAGGATATCAAGAATACACACGAGACGCGCCTGGGGGTTTTGCGACGGCATGCTTTGCAGGATCAACACCCGCTTGCTCTGTCGCATGAACTTTTAGAACACACTAACGAGTCTCGCGGAGAAGGAACGCACGAGTTTGTACCCAGGGTGGTCGGTATGAGTATTCCTCGCAGTACGGACGCGAAGAAGTGGAAGTTGTTCGCACTCGCACACTTCAAGCCGTTCAGCAGTGCTGTGCCTCTGATCCCGCACAATTCGACGGTAGAAGAAGTGTACGCAAGTTACGAGTTCTCTGCGAGAGGCTTGTCGATTATGAAGCACTGGGAGGCGGTACATGAGTGTGAGGATGAGCAGTGACGCGGAGCGGTTACGCAGGAGAGCACAACTGACAACGGCCAAGAAGGAAGCATCGAGTTCATTAGTGATAATTGATGAGGATGTTGACGTATTGCCTGCAGATCCTTTCTGCAAAAGTTCTCTGGAAGAATTCAAATTGAATCAATTTATTCTGCTCCTCAAACAATCCCATTGGCTTGCTGATAGCGAATCTGTGCCCGCGCAACAGTGCAGTATGCGCACTTGTGATGGCGGTGATGCAGTGTCGAAAGAGCCCGTCCAGCCGATGTTCCTTGATTGTACTCCTCTTCGAATAAAGAAGTGGTTGACTGAAATCAGATCTCGTGAGGGCGCGATGGCAGAAACCCGCCGTAATGCTCTCAATCCGGATAATCAATCAGGAGGTGTCGGAACTGTGAAGGAGACCGTCCACTTTAACCCTACCAGTCAGTTAACATTTACACCTCTACCGACGGAGAACGCACCTCCCGCTAGTGAACAAATGACTGCTACTGAAGTCATTCGAGATATAGGCGATCGTTTTCAGCTGAACGAAAAACAATGGATTGCATTTCGAATTATCGCCGAACATTTCGTCCATCTGTATCTAGAGAAGCGAATGGACTCAAATCCGCAACTCACGATGTTGATGACGGGCCCTGGTGGGACGGGAAAGACGCACGTTGTGAAAGCTGTACGAGCTGTCATGGAGTATTATGGCTATGGACACATTATCCGTTTCCTGGCACCTACTGGTTCGGCGGCGGCGTTAATAGACGGAATGACTATTCACAAAGGACTCGGCATAAAGATCAAAGCAAATAACAAAGGAAAGGGCAATCGCAAACCAGGAGATAGTCATCAGGACTACTCTGTTATCGTGAGCAACCAAAACAAGAGTCACTTGCGTGAGGAGTGGAAGAATGTTGGATACTTGCTGGTTGACGAAGCATCATTGTTGGGATTGCAGCTTCTGGCACAGCTGGACCATGCGCTCCGCGTTGCCAAGGAACGACCAGATTTATGGTTTGGGGGTGTTGCATTGATATTATCTGGTGATTTCTTTCAGTATGCACCCGTGGGCGGGACGGCTCTATACACCCCCATATCTCGGTACGCAGGTCAGACTGATGATGAAATTCAAAAACGGTTGGGAAGACTCGCTTGGAAGACGGTAAACACCGTGGTTACGCTTGTTGAGCAGCAGCGTATGAAACTTGATCCTGCGTACGCCGAGGCCGTAACCCGTCTGAGAGTAAGAAGCTGTATGTATGCCGATGTCGAATTGTTTAATAGTCGAGTGATCAGATCAGCTAGCAACCAGGTGGGCGTTGACATGGGTACTCCGGAGAACGTTACAGCAGCTGCCATTGTTGCGACAAATAACGTTCGTGAAGCTCTAAATGCACACAAAGCTGAAGTGTCATGTGGAACAAAAGAACTGGTATCCAGCAATGCCTCGGATCGATGTACACATCATGAGTTGACACTGGATGAACGGCGCAAGTTACTGCGTATGAATTTCAATAACGTTAAATCTTCTAATCCGTTACCCGGGGTCGTGCAGTCTGTACATAGGTATGCCTGTGATTTTACGAGTCCGGAATATTTCGACTGAACTGGGTATAACGAATGGATCGCAAGGGTTCGTGCGCCATTTAGTAACGGAAGTGTTAGCGTCACAATTGACTCACGTGAAGTGCGCAATCGTAGAATTTCCTACGTCAAAGGTCCATCTGAGCGATCTCCCTCCTCATCACTTTCCGATCCTCCCAGGTTTCCTGGACTTTTACCACGTTGTTGGAAGACGATCAGGGTATCGAGTGTAAGCTGCGTATCACTAGGCATCAGTTGCCCATACAGCCAGCTTTTGCTGTAACAGGGCATTCCGCCCAGGGGAAGACGCTCCCCTGTGTTCTCGTCAACTTGCATGACGGGGGATTTGGCGCATACGTCGCAGCCTCCAGGGCTTGCACACGTGAAGGCCTGTGTATCACACACCCAGTTTCGATAGATGAACTTAATAAGCCGCTCCCTGTCGACCTTGTTCGCGAGGTTCAGCGTTTCGAAGCCATCGAACATAATACGTACGTTCGTTGCGGAGTCCGCACGGGAAAGTTCGTCCAGGTACCGGACGCGGAGGCTGACAGGTCTGTTGTGCCTGCACCTGTCTGCCCAACTTTGACTTCGCCTGCATCCCGCGCACCGACGAAACGAAGACGGACGAACGACGACGGACTGCAAGGAAACCTAGGAAATGATGAGGGACGTCCCTTCGAGAAAAAAAGAAGACCAAACCCTAGAGGCCAGTCGGTTTCACGATCGTTAACTACCACAGCTCCGAATTATGACGTTGCCGACTTATTTGAAGCGGGATGCTCGTGGGATGCGACCAACTGGTCATGTGCATATGACTGTGTGTTCATGATCCTATATGGGATATACGCTTCAGAGGATGTAGATTGGCGCGAGAGATGGAAACAATCGACTCCGTTGACACCTGTACTCGCCAACGCGTACGCGTCGTTGATGCAAACACGTGACCGTGTCGGCAACTCGTTTAATATCCAGCGTGACGCATTTCGTGACGCGTTGACTCACCTCCATCCATCATTTCCACGATACGGACAGATAGGCGCGTCGGCCAGTGCCATTCTGGACCGGTTGATACCTTATGGGGGATGCAGGCCATATGTATCTATGGTGTGCATCAACGGTTGCGATGTCTGGGAGACGATGAAGATCCACGCCGCTGATCTCTTACCCACTTTATGCACCCTGCCTGTCTGGACCACCATTGCAGGCGCAGTCCGTTTACCTCAGCACTCCACAAAGATCTCAATAAAAATGTGGATCAATGTGTTTCTGCAGTCTATCGTATACGGTAACAACAGCATTTGGAGTTCGATGACATGCCCCGAGTGTCAGACTCGCTCGCTATCCCCAGTCCCTTGTTTTTCTGCAGCACCATCCGTGTTGATGTTCGAGGACATCCCTGGGGTTGTCCCTCGCTTAATTCCATCGGACTGCATCACTCTGCCAACTGCTGACGCAGACGCTACATACGACCTGCGAGGTGTCATCAGCATAAATGGATACCACTTCACGTCCCGCCTGCTTGACAAACGTCCCTCTCGAAGACAGTGGACTTACGACGGCCAGAAACATGCAGGAAGACCGACTCTTCTACATACATCCCTTCCTTCGAGTCCTGACGCCGAATTTATATACGTCTACGGCCTACGGTCGTGAATGGTGAGTGTACATAATCGTCGTACGTCCGATGTGACATCAACTCGTGTTATTCACGTGTAGGACGCACCAGTACGGATTGCCGGGTGACGACGTTGCGCGGTTAGATACTCGATCCCATCTTTTCGCAAACGACTTCTCGCGCTTGAACCGCAGGCTTGAGAAATGTGCGCATGCATCTATTGCATACGACATACCCAAGAGACTTCCGACCATTTTCAGTTTTTCTGCACCATTAGGCAATGCGGGCCGCGTATTGTATTGTCATGCTGGCTCCGTATCAGTATTTCAATTTGTCGTGCTCAGTCAGCGCCATTCACGTGGGTGTGATCACCAACCCCTGTCGTCCAAATTTGCCACTTATCGCAATTTTCTTTCTTTCTGGGCGTTTCTTCAGGGGAGGGGGCTCTTCCGTTTCCCGCCATATATACTTGCAATGCATGTATTGTTCTGCTAGTCCCAATTTACACGGAGCGCTACATACTCGTACTCAGACATGACGACAGAACGCAACATCCCGTTCTCCGTCGACAACTTGGTAGACACGCTATTACCCCATGTGTCTACTCGAGGGTGGGAATTTATTGGCAGGCGGGCTCTTGCGAGAAGCAAACGTGTTGCTGTCCCGACGTTTATGTACGTGGCATTTGAGTACGAGAATACATTCCTTAACGCGAACGCAGGTTCGGGCCTCTGACTCGAGACCAGAACAGACAGGGACCGTATGTATCAGACGCTCGCGAAGAATGTGTCGCTGAACGCATCAATGATGATTACTCCACGAACGATGAGTTGAAGGTGAGCTTCAGTCAGTAATAGATGCTTAGCTGACCGCAGGAGACAGAATGAAATGCTGAGAATCGTGCGGGCGGCGAACACCATTAATCTTTTCCGTCTCATTATCGACCCTCAAGATTTTGGACGTTCTGTCGAAAATCTTTTTCATTTGTCGTGTCTGTTTCACGACGGGACCTGCGGGTTTCACATCAACGACGATGAAGAGCCCGTCGTCAGTGCGTTACATTTTCTTAAAAAAAAAATTCTTATCGATTATTATTTTTCAAGCGGCTCAAACCCTGTCCTCCGATCAGCATACTCGAGAGAACACCGATCGCCGTCAAATGGTGTTCGAGTTCGACATGTCCACTTGGAGTGTATGTATCATTGTCCAACGTAGTCCCCCGCTGATTGAGACATCGTAGAACGCAATAGACGTGTTTGAAATCACTGAGGCCGTGATGCCTCGTTTTAATGCGCGCTGCGTCTTGTGAACTAGCTGACGTTTCGGTTGTCTCGTTGCCGCAACCGACATAGGTACTTCGACTGGTGTATTTCTCATGTGAAATCGCATTTACGATAGATCTCTGTTTCTGATTTAAAACATTGTCGCCTGAGACATGCTCGGTACGAATAAGTTCAATGTTCGATCGTCACTGTCTCTCCGATCGAATCGATGGAATGGGTCTCTGTCACGTTCCAGAGCATACGATTCTGTCCTTCCTACCA